>VCHN02003018.1:0-15264 GCA_007115665.2 Sequoiadendron giganteum | reverse complement strand
TGCTACCCTAATGTGAGATGCAAGATGAATAACTAATAATGCAAATGGAAATAAGTAACAAGATAAAAGGGCACTTCAATAAGATTAGCCTAAGAAAAATATGAAAGCAAGATAAAACAAATGAAATGCTTGTTATACCTTCATATTGTTGTTTCCTTGGTTGGCCCTTGATTTTTGAAGTCTTGTGTGCTCCTTGGATGGCAATGAAGTTAAAATGGATGCAAGATGAATTGATGCAATATGGATTGATGATATAAATGCTATGGTGGATGAGAGCTTGAATGGAAATTTTGCAAGAGTTTTGTTGCAAAAGACTTGATTCTTAAAATGAGGGAATTGAAGGGGTATTTATAGGCTAAATTGAATTTTTTAGAGAATTCAATGGTTGGGATTGATCCAAAGACTGGAAGATGAAGGGCTATGGTGAGTTGAGGACTCACAAGCCCCTCACATCTGGAAGCATGTGGAAGGTGAAATGTCTTAGGTGGAGTGGATGTGGAAATGAGGTGGAAGAGAAGGACAAGAGGTGGAAGGGAAGTACATGAGGTGGATGAAGGACAAGTACCTTTGAGGTACCTTGGGGATGAGAAGATTTTCTCAAAAATGAACTTCTTGTCCCCAAATGAGGATGAAAGAGACTTTTGAGGAATTTTAGAATTCCTCAAAAATCTCCATGGGAAAAGGAGAAGTGTGTGGGAAGAATAAATGTAAATTAAAAATTTACATTTAATGGAGGATTTATTGGATAAAAGGAGGTCTCCAAAAAGCTGGAGATTTGTCACATGTGGGAGATGTGACAAGTCCAAGGTTCTAGAAGCCTTGGGCACATGTAAAATGACATGTCACATTTGCATGGGGGATGAAGAAGACCTTGGGAAGATAAAAGTGAATTAAAAATTCACATGGGGAAGAGGGGAACCTTGGTTGAATAAATGTGAATTAAAAATTCACATGGGGAAGAGAGTCCATACCAAAAATGGTAAGTGGGAAGGTTGACCAAAAAAGGTAAGCTAAATATGGTTAATGATTCTGATTAAGGTTGTGCAAACACAGGATTAAGGTAATTAATGGGAGATTAGAGGCAAGTGGGAGATGATGGAGGATGTGACACTTAATCAAGATTAAGTGGTGCACATCCTAATCATAGATTAATTAATTTAATTCGGATTAGAAGAGGGTTATGGAGAATGTGACAAGGAGAGAGAAAAAAGAAGAATTAAAGATTGGTTTTTAATCTAAATAGGTTAAATGACCAAATTAAATAATTTTTCATGTTTATTTAATTTAGAGAAGGAAAGGGGTATAAAGCATTTAATTTTATTTAATGATACTTTTTAGGAACCTTAGGCAGAATAAAATAATGATTAAATAAATTATTTAATCACTATTAATGAAATAGATGAATAGAATAGACGCATTTTTGATCATATGGAAGCATCAAATTTAGATGTCTACATATACCTCTTCCTCAATTACACCATTTAGAAATGTTGTCTTCACGTCCATCTAGTGTATCTTCCATCCTTTAGATGTTGCAAGAGAAATGATGGTCCTGACGGATGTATAACGAGAAACTAGAGAAAATGTTTCCTCATAATCTATCCCTTCTTTCTAAGAGAATCCTCTAGCCACAAATCTAGCCTTGTACTTCTCAATGCTCCCATCTGCTACATGCTTGATCTTGAAGAGCCATTTAGATGATACCACATATTTTCCTTCAGGTCTAGGTACGATGTCCCAAACATCATTCTTTAGGATAGAGTGATATTCCTCAGACATAGCATCTTTCCATACTTGCTAACTTGTAGCTTCCTCAACACTGGAAGGCTCAGACTCAATCATTTGACTCATCAAGGCAACATAGTTTGAAAACTTTTGAGGTCTTTTGCTTTCTCTGAAAGTTCCTCTAGGAGCTGCAAAGTTTTTTGCCTCCTACATTGTTCACCTAGCCCATAAAGGTCTCTTTCTACCAATAACAATGTCGGTAGCCCAATCAGTAGGTTCCAAAGGCTCAATTGGTTCATCATCTTCTTTTGGATCAGTAGCCTCCCTCTGAATCTCAGGAGTATGGTTAACTTCCATATCTTGAGGAGACTCTTGATGTTCATTGTCTATCTCCATGTGAGTGCCCTTGGATCTCTTGAATGCAACATCCTCTTCGAATGTAATATCCCTACTAATCTCAATCAACTTCTGACTTGAAATGTAGATCCTATAGGCTTTAGAAGTCTCACTATAGCCCACAAATATTCCCTTCTTTCTAGATGGTTCCAATTTAGTTATTTTATCTTTAGGTACATGAATATACATAGGACAGCCAAATATTCTCAAATGACTGACTTCAGGCTTTACACCTGTAAAAGCTTCTTTAGGAGTCATGTCCCTGGTATGTAATAAGGATCAAGGGCCAAAAAAGTGGTGATATCTAAGTGATATGATGGCCCATGTGGCTGATGATTTTTTTTTACCCAAAATTGATGAAACAAAAAGGATTTTTCAAGGAGATTCTCAGCTTTCCACAATATAAATTATGCTTTACTTTGAATTTAATAAATTATTATTATTCATTTTCGATTTGAATTATGACTAAAGTCTTGATTGATAGTTTGATTGAAAAATATCTATAGCTTTCAAACGGTATCACATTTTTTTGAATCTGAAACATGCGTCACATTCCCATGCTTTGCATACTATAAGATTAAAAAAATAAAAAATGAATTTCATGAATATTTGACCAAGTGAAGGTGGTTAGATAGACGCGATTTTATATTTTAAAATTTGTAATCAAAAATTCATAATTAATTGTTTACTTGGAAAAAATTATACAAAAATATGCATCACATCAAGACATGAGTCCTCTACTTATATCTAAAAGCTTATAAGAAAATATTATCATTTTATTGTGGTTAGGGTGGTCAGACAGACACCTACTTCTTATTTTTACCCTGAAATTTAAATACTACTGCATTGAAATTCCAAATTTTCACCAAATAGTTTTTTTTTTTTAAGTAAAGGTCTAGTAGTTTAGAAACTACTGAATTTGACATATTATATTATTACATATTTTTGAAATAATATTGGATAATTTATTCAAAAATTTACCAAGTTGCCTAACTCTAATTTTCTCTGATTTTTATTGCCACTATACTATTTTTCCATGATGATCCTCAAGACATACCCTCCTCCAAGATGAGATGAGGGATTTGATTTAGGACATACACAACTATCCTAGAAGCTTCAGCCCAAAGAAAGGTTTGTAGATCTTGATCATGGATCATGACTTTAGTTGCTTCTACAATAGATATGTTATTTCTTTCTGTGACACTATTCTGTTAAGGATTATAGGGAACACAAAACTCCCTCTTAATTCCTACTTCAATATAAAATCTTCAATAGATTCCAAAGATGATTTCTCCTCTGTTGTCAGATCTCAAAACTTTGATCCTTTTCTCGAACAAGTTTTCTACTTTAGATTTGAATTCCTTAAATCTTTCAAGTAATTCCTCATATTCTTTAGTCTTTAATAAATAAATCCAAGTCTTCTAGAGTATTCATCAATAAAAATTACGTAATACAAGAAACAACTCAAAGAAGTAATAGACATTGGACCATACAAATTAGAATGAACAAGATCTAGAATACATTTAGATCTACTTTCACTACTATGGAAAGGTCTTTTAGTGTTCTTACCCAATGTGAATCCTTGACAAGTACCTTCATGCTCTTGGCTCAATTTGGGAATGTTAGTGACCATCTTCTCCAAGATTGGAAGAGCACAAAAGTGAATGTGAGCAGATCTTCTATGCCAAAGCTCACATGAACTTGAAGCATCATGCAACAAGGCTTCTAGATGACGAGTCGAGAGCCTGTAGAGATATTCTTGTCAAACACCAATCACACTAGCTATCTTGATGTTAGAGTTCTTTGGCCATGCAAGAAATTTTCCTTTAGAGAATGCTACTTGATACCCCTTGTCTTCTAAGGCTTAAATTGAGACAAGGTTCCTCTTGATGCCAAGTAAAAATAGTACATCACTTAATTGCAAGTTGATTCCTAAATATAGTTGAATGGTGGAGGACCCGATGCTTTTCACAAAGTAACTTGCATTATCTCCAATTATTACTTGAACACTTGAATCTCTCAACACCAAATCTGGGAGATGTTCTCTAAACCTAGTGATGTGACGAGACGTGCCACTATCAATCAACCAATTTTTTCTATCTGTTGGAACATTGCTTGATATGGAAGAATAGAATAGGAATTCCCTTGAATCCTTCTAGGGGGAGATCTCATCCACATCCTCAAATGAAGCATGTTTCTTAGGCCTGGTTGTGAAATCCTTTTCATAGTGACCATATTTTTCACATATAAAACATTATACTCGGGAGAGGTCCATATTCTTCTTGAATGTAGGAGCACCATCAACTCCTTTATCTATGTTTTTCTTGAAATATTTTTTCTTTCCATATTTCCCTTTCTTTTTTGAGGATTGAGTGGCAAGAACATGAATGTCTTCATTTGTAGATTTTTGACCAATATCTCTTGCAGCCAACCTGGACTTCTCTTGAATACAATCCACCCTCAAACGATCGAACTTAGGGATTTTTTATCTTGCACTTATACCTTGAATGTATGACTCCCAAGATGAAGGAAGACCATTGAGGGCCAACATGGTCAAATCCTTTCTATCAACAATATTTCCAATAGTATAGAGTTGATCTCTCAACTTGGTAATCCTCATGAAATAAGCAATGACAAATTTTCCTTTCATCATCTTGACATGATTCTTTTTTGCTTTAATGCAAGTTCACGACTTGTGTTGTTAATTTCATACATCTCCTCCAAATACTTAAGCATTTCTCTCATTTTCTTCAACTTAGATATGATTGGAAAAACATGATCCTTCATGGAATCAACTAACATCTTCTTCACCTTAGTATCTTTCTTCATCCATTGAATATTCTCTTCCTCATCAGTAGGCTCACTGAGATTGCTCTCCATGAACTCAACCAATTCATTTTCATCTAGAGCAATCATAACTCTGAATCTCCAAGATGTGAAATTTTTTGGTCCCTTAAGTTTTTTCTCAATCTTGAGTCCATTCACCATCTTGAAGAAGAGATAGAAGTGATCCAAAGATGAGAAAGAGAATTAAGAGTATCGTTGCTAGAATAAATATAATCAATATCTTCTTCAAACCCACTTTGATACCATGTTATTTTTATGATCAGATGTAATGCATAGAAAATTAATTCAAAATCTATACAATGACATAGTAGATACCCTGGCAAAACCCTCCACTTCAGGGAGAAAAACCTAGCAAAAATATATCACTTATATATTAATTGTCAACAAGAATTTTCTCCTTTACAAGAGGCCGATATGAAGGCCAAATAGAAGCACCACAAACTAATACAAGCATAGTAACAATGTGATGCAATTTTTAGATAATAAACTCATCCTTCTACAAAATTCACAATCTACTCTTCTACACAATTTACACATGAATAGATCAAACTTGTGATGAACTATGAATTGAATATGAATAATGTGAAACAATAAAAGGAATCGAACATATATACAAGATGAATGGATAAGTCATGACTCTACTAGACAAGTCAGCTTTCATAGAAGAATGTGTCCCTTCATTAAATCGCGTCCACAATGAGCCTTACGTCGGACTCATCAAGAATTACATCTCTTCATTAATTCGAGCCTCTTCAATAATTAATCATCATTTAATATACAAGACACGCCTCTTCAACATAAATCACTATCTTTATAAATTAAATAGCCAATGGTTGTTACTTAATTTATTCAACATGTAAAGGAGATCGGTTGGAACAGACACCTGACAATGTATGATAACATCAACATGAACATCCATCAAAGCATAAATAATAGAGGAATTTTTTTAGATGTTGTAGTTGCAACTACCCTAGTAGACATGTATTAAAAATGTGGAAGCATAGACAATGCATGTGAACTATTTGATAGAATGCCTAAAATAGATGCCATCTCAAGGAATATGATGATTGCAGGATATGCACAAAATGGATTTGCTGAAAAGGCTTTAGAAACTTTCAAGAAAATGCAATTAGCAGGTGTGAAGACAAATTAAAAAACCTATGCCAAAATGGGAGGTTTGGAGAAGGGTATGAACATCCATTAAAGAATAATGGATGGGGGATTTTTTTCAGATATTATGGTTGGAAATTATTTGTTAGACATGTATGAAAAATGTGGAAACATACACAAGGCATGTGAACTCTTTGATGGAATTCCTCAAAGAGATGTCATCTCATGGAATGCAATAATTGCAGGATATGCACAAAATGGATTTTGCAAGGATGCTCTCAATATATTTGAATCAATGAAGCACTCTGAAACATATCCTAACAATGTAAGATTTGTTTGTATTCTTTATGCATGCAGCCATGGAGGTTTAGTGGATGAGGGTTGTACATAATTCAATCACATGAGTAAGTAGTATTGCATTAAACCTACAATTGATTATTATGTGTACATGGTTGACCTTCTTGCCCATATTGGCTATCTCAAGGACACTATAAACTATATCATTAAGATGTTAGTTAAACTTGTGGTGGTTGTGTGGATGTGTTTTCTTGCTGCATATAGGCTACATATGAATATAGGTTGAGGAGTATTTTGATACAAGTAAAGGAAGAAAAAAATACTTTCTACAATCTCAATTTGACCAAACTCAATCTTTAGCAAACCATCCTTGTTTTTTTTCTCATCTTTCACTCATTATTGATTCCTCAAAACAAAAAATTCCTTAAGCTATCAAAAATCCACACAACAATCAAAGTTCCAATATTTTGTCAAGCCTTCAAACCACCTTTAACAACTTGGAAATGATTGACTAAAATAGACTAGGTTCCTTCAAATATCAATACAAGACCATCTCATCACCAAAAGGCACAAGCCACAAACTCTAAACCTGAGACCTCTCCATTAGGGTTAACTCAACATAATTCAACTTATCACAAACCACAAGAACATCGGTTTCCTCGTTTGGCCATAGTTCCTTCATAAACTAAATGCAAAGCTTATAGGTCTACAAAACAGTCTATCAAAGATTTTCTCCTAGGATAAACACATTTACCCAAAACTATCCACACCTTTAGATACCTTTTTAGCTTAGTTAAAACATATGTCAAAGTTGGGTATAGGTCCTTTGGACCAAATGATTCAAAAATAACTATCTCAATCAGAATTATGCCTCTTTAGGCCTTGGCTACCACAGGGGTCTTTAGTTTCTTCTATCTCCAAACCCAAACTCTCACAATCAATACTTGGATAACTCTTTATTTGGTCTGCACAAGCTTATTATTCCATGAAAAGTCCAATTCTAAAGGTATTTTTATAAACCCTAGACTCTAACCTACATCTTTACTCATAAAACCCTATTTTCACACTAGGGTAGCGATTATTCACCACACTAAACTCATCCTCTTGATTTGTGACCTCTAAAATATGAGAATAGATACTATAAAATGTAAACTCACCAAAAATTGAGATCTTTCACTAGATAAAATAGAAGGAATAAAATTTCATCAAATAATGGTCACATGTATAGAGGGCCCTTACTTCCTCGGAGTAGTTGATTATTCATGGCATTGCAAGGATACATATTATCAATTCCAAATCCTTAGAGAATATTTGAGGAGGTTGGCCTAGAGAATGTGTGAAAGTAGTAAGAGATGTGGCCTATGTGTAGATATTTGTAAGGAATTTTATTGAGCTTTCCCCATGAATGTCTTGATCAAAACCTCTAAAAAATTTTAATTGGAAAAAGTGCCTCAAACTTACTAGCATGGAACTCCTAAAAGAGTAGAATAGGTGAGACCCTTAGAATGTCTTGCTAATAAGAATTTTTGTTCTAAAGTCTTGAAGGGATCATATCGGTGTGACCTAGGACCTATCTTGCCAATGAAATTCATCAGTATGACTTGAATTATCAAAGTGATATTCCAAACTCATTCTGATAGAAAAAGTTTGGCTGATTTTGGTGTGACCTGTGAATGTGTTGCCGATAAGAACTATCAGTGTGACCAGAACTGTTGAAATGAGATTTCTAACTCATTCAGACGGTAGATGTTTGGCCAAAGGAGATCATCGGGGATATTTTTTCCTATGGAAATGTTTGGATGACTTAAACTATCAATTTGGAATTTCAAACTATTTTCAATAGTGGTACTCTCGCCTTTTATTGTTGCATCAGGGGAACTAGGTGATGCAGACACAAGTAACTCAAAACAACTCAAATTGTCAAAATTCCTTCAAGAGGAATCTAAAAATATTAAGATGGCCAATTTTTCCAATCCAACTCACTCACAAAGTCTAAAAATAATTCAAGGCTCCTTTCCCTTGTGCACACCCTCAACTCTAGTAGCCATGCAAATCCTGTTTTTAGGCCATAACTCCCAAACCTGCCAAATGACTACAAAAAAAAATTGATTCAAACACCCTCTTGGAAGCTACACAACATATCTCAAGATTAGACACAAGTACTTTGGACCGAACTCTTGAAACTCCCACTCCTACATTGTCCTAATTAGGCTAATTAGGCCTAAATTACAAAGCAACCCATCTTTAAACTTATCATAGACAACTGAAAATTTGTGGAAGCATTTACCATGCCCTCAAACCACTAAATCCACAATTAGTTTCCAGATATGACTCTTCTAAAATATAAAACTATGAAACCCTTGATTTTAAGCCCTCAAAAAAAGGATCTATTGCAAATCATACCTCTAGGCCTCCCCAGACCTTGCCACCTATTCAAAAAATATTAATTATGCCTTCAAAATCTTAAAATTTCATTACATAGGTTATTTCCTCCACAAAAATCATGAACCACCCTTTAGTTACTCACTTTCATAGGGAAAATCATTCAAATTCAACCTAGGGCAACACCCAAAACCCACATACACACTCCCTTAGACCTCCACAACATTTGAAAACCTAAATACATCAAATGGGGTCATTCCACTAAGTTACAATAACTACAATAGGTGTAATTCCCTAAAAACACATTTTTATACTCCCAAACCACCAACTTGCACCAAAACAAAGCAGTTTCGGTAAAATAGAGATATCTCACACCTAACTTAATGGTTTTCAATCAAAATTGAAGCATTTGAAAGTAGACTCAATTCCCACAAAAATAAGTTTAGTCAACCTTGTTTTAATGGTGCCCCTACACCACTAGATTTTATGTTGGACTCATTTCCTTCTATTATGTCAATATTTGTGTTGTGAGCTTCTTTCATCAGTCTATCATGGAGCTATGAAACTAGAAAATAAGTATGTGATCCTAGCAATTTGTCATAGAAAACATGAATAAAATACTGGGGTGGAAGAGGTTCGTGTATTGGGATAGTGAAGCTAAGGTTATGATAATCTTCCACATACTCCATCTTCAACATAAAATACTCATGATGGAGTATAAATTTGTCGGCATTGTCTTCCACTATAATCCAGAAAGGTTCAACATCCCCATCGGACCATCATAGGAATAGGAAACCTCATCCTATCAATAGAAGATCCTCACATCGATGAAAAAATAGAACCGTCGATGCATTGTTGGAACCAAAAGACACATCTGGTCGATAGACTGATAAGGTGGGGGTAGTCAGTTCCATTTTTTGTAATGTGGTAAGAGTCATACAGGTAACGCTATGTTAGGCTAGGGAACTCTTCTTAGAGGTTCTAAATGATTTTCCTCTTTTTTATAAGACTGTGTTGGAAGTGCCACTTGGATCACAGTTGTTTGGTGGGATTCCATACCGAAAAAATTAGGTGTATTTGTGGAAATCTCATAGAGAAAAGCTACAAGCTACCATTATGATTTTGTTGAGAGAATTTATATCAGAGTCTTGCTTAGTGTGGCTTAGGACATATGCAGATGATATTCTCTTTATAGATAGGCTTGGGGGAAAGCATTTTCTTGATCTTGTGAAAAGTGGCAAGGAACTTGTAGAGAATGATACATTTATCAGAGAAACATTGGACTGTCTGGATGCATTTGAAGGGAGCTTGGAGTGGCTGAAAATGGTTTTTTGTTCAAATCTTGAGTTTCCATGGCAATGCATGTGTGAGATTGTTTTGAAGCACTCAAATGTTAGATTTAGGATTATAAATCAAAGCAATAAGAAAATGAAACACGTAAGACAATGAACACAACAAGATACCCTAGGAAAACCCTCCTACTCGAGGGAGAAAAACCCAGCAAATATATCTCTTATATATGAAGGAATAAGAGTAGATATCTGCTTACAACTCAGGCCCAACACAATGTTGAATTTGATACAATGAAGAATAGTACCTCTCCTAGATGCAAAGATACAAATGAATATGTTTCTCCTTGAAATTAGTATACTGCTACAAAATGATGATTTTCTGCTACAAGATGATGATCTACTACTCAAGTATGAACTTCTTCTAGGAATGTGAATTATGATAAATGAACTTGATGATCAAATGAATGATCATCACCTTCTATTTATACAAAACTAGGCGACTCTTCATTTGGGTCAACCTCTTTTAAGAAAATAGGTGAATCTTCATAAAATTATTATATATAGCAAGTCCTAGTTTCCTTGGTATTATTTATCCATAATTTTTAAATTTGAGAGAAAGATATCTCCCCTTGCTATAACATCAACAGTCCCTTTTAGCTAGGGAGGTATCTTTCCAGATATCCGCATCATGGATTCTCTCAACATGACACCCACAATGGCTACACCCATTTGTGGAAAAATCAAAGCTTCGTCATGAGGTCTCAATGTGATGTCATCATGGATTCTCTCAACATGATGTCCACCATGGATACTCATCATGGAGTCTCTCAATATGATGACATCATGGAGTCTCTCAACATGACATTTCATCTTAGTCATAGAGACGAACAAGGGCTCACACCTCATATTTCTCCATCTAAGAGAAATATACAGTACAAGGGCTTTCACCTCATATTTCTTCCTCTTAGAGAAATATACACTACAAGGGCTTTCACCTCATATTTCTCCATCGTAGAGAAATATAAACTACAAGGGCTTTCACCTCATACTTCTCCATCTTAGAGAAATATACGCTACAAGGGCTTTCACCTCATACTTCTCCATCTCAGAGAAATATACGCTACAAGGTATTTCACCTCATACTTCTCCATCTTAGAGAAATATACACTACAAGGGCTTTCACCTCATATTTATTCATCTCGGAGAAATATATGCTACAAAAAATATTCATGATGATTTGACACCATTTGAAGCTCCAAGTACTTGAATCAACCTCTTGACCTCCTCATCCAAGGTTGCCTTTGTTGGTTTGTCAGACTCCCTCTAAATGTTAATTCCTCCTCTTCAAAGAAATTGAACGAATTTAGAATAAGAAACCTTTTGAATCGACTTTAGAACTTGGCTCCTTCTGATATGTCCCTATGTCAATTTCCACAAAAGAAACAAGTTGTGTAGACCTTAATTTGCAATCTCAAGCAAAGTGACCATACCTGTCACATTTGAAACATTGAATGTGAGAGAAATCATTCTTCTTCTTCGGTTCTGGGGTAGAATTTGATTCTCAGTCTCTATTCCTCTTTCTTCATTTGCCTCTATCTCTAGAAGTATGTGTAGCAAGAAATTCATTCTCTACATCATGATGGTTTCACCCAATTCCTCTTGCTACCAACCTAGACTCTTCTTGAATACAATCAACTCGAAGACGATCAAAATTGGGCAACTTAGATCTCCCACTGATGCTCTAAACAAAGGGTTCCCAAGATTGAGGAAGACCATTTAGTTCCAACATAACAAGATCTTTGTCTGCAATTATACCCCCAATAGTGCTCAATGGATCTCTCAAATCAACGATCTTCATAAAGAATGAGATGAGTGAATCTTCTTTAGCCATTTTTACATGGTAAATTTGTTGTCTCAAATAAATTTCTCTATTGGTGTTGTTGATCTCATACAATCCTTTTAGATTATCAAACATTTCTTTACTTTTCTTCAACTTGGAGATGATCAGTACTAGTTGATTCATCCTAGAGTCTATCATGATCTTTCTAGCCTTTGTGCCATTTTTCTTCCACTATATTTTCTCAATATCATCAGAAGGCTTGAGCATATCACTTTCCATGAAATCAAGAAGATCATTCTCATCTAATGCAATGATTACCTTGGGTTTCCAAGAGTTGAAATTTGAAGCTCCATCAAGCCCATCTTTTACCTTGACAGTACTCACCATCTTCTTTTTTTGCACAAATTTAACTTCAAAGATCTACCCTTAGGTCATAAATAATTTGAATTTTAGATTTGTGATACTTCAAGATCTTCCCTAGATGAAAAGTTGACTTGACTACTTAAACAAATCTGATTAGATATTTTCTTAAACCCGCTCTGATACCATGTTAGATTTAGGATAAAAAATGAAAGCAATCAGAAAATGCAACACATAAGACAATGAATGTGCAACAAGATACCCTGGAAAAACACTCCTACTCGAGGGAGAAAAACCCATCAAATATATCTCTTATATAATGAAGGAATAAGAGTATAAATCTTACAACTTAGGCCCAACACAATGCCAAATTTGATACAATGAATAATAGCACATCTCCTAGATGCAAAGATACAAATGAATATGTCTCTCCTTGAAATTGATCTGCTGCTACAAAATGATGATCTGCTACTAGAAGATGATGATTTGCTGCTCAAGTATGAACCTCTTCTAGGAATGTGAATTATGATGAATGAACTTGATTAACAAATGAATGATCATCACCTTTTATTTATAAAAAACTAGGTGTCTCTTCATTTGGGTTGGCCTCTTTTAAGAAAAAAGGTGACTCTTCATAAAATTATTATATATAGCAAGTCCTACTTGCCTTTGTATTATTTATTGATCATTTTAAATTTGAGAGAAAGATATCTCCCCTTGCTATAACATCAACATCAAAGAGTGTGTGGGATGAAATTTTTGAAATCATGTTTGTTAGTACAATGAAACAAATAATAGATGATGGATTTGCAAATCTACGTGAGAGATTTAAGGTTGGTAAATGCCTTTAAGCCATAGTTACATCTCTAGCAAGTTACAAATATGTTGAAACCCATTTTCACAAATTAAATACTAGTGAGGGATAGCTTGTCAAGAGAGGGGACCTAAAAAGTGTCAATTTACCTAGGTTGAGTTTTAGATTTATGATGACAAATGATGAAGATTGGTTTGGTCAACTTAACACTTATTTTGGAACTAAGGTTAGTCAAATAAAAGATACCATAGATGAGGGGTCCAACATTATTTTGGAATACCTCCTAAGTTTTCTTCATGTGCATAAAGCTCCTTCAAGGATAAATGATTTAGCACCTTATTTCCAATAGAAATTCTTCCATTTTATCTCAAAATTGATTGTTGATATTGAAGAATATCTTGCACATCTTTTATAAGCTCTCTATCAAGAAATGAAAAATGAGGAGATGCCAAAAAAAATCAACATTTTTTATCACACCATGCAATCCATCACCAATATGCATACAAGGCAGAAGAGGATTTTGTTGGGCCACAATATAGGTATAAGTCAAAAAATACAAAGTTAAAAAGAATAACTATGAGAATATTCTCACCCAATTAGGTGTTAAGAGTATATCATGAAAATGATTTCAATTAGGTGTTGAGACTATATCATGAAAGCAGAAAGCTAACTACACAATTCCAAATACAAGTTGAATAGTTAAGCCAAGTTGAAAATGCAATGATTCTAGTTGGTCAAATATAATTATAGAACATTAAGAATATAAGGATACTATTTATTTGGAAATCTGCTCATGCTCATAAAGATTATCCTAAAAGAAGACTATCAAAGGCCATTAGTTGCACAACATGCTCATTTATTGTAATGCTTCAAAGAGCAAAAATTACATATGAGAACTCGCACCAAGGATGTCTTCTTAAAGGAATATTTTGAGAAGAAATCCTATTTTTGTATTTGTAGCAACTAATGGATTTGGAACCCTATAGGACATGTTCATTAATTGAAATAAACATAAATAAGACTACTAAGCCATGGAAGTGTATCAAACTATCAAATAATTCACTAAAGACTATAGTAGGAGGATAGAAGTGCATCATGGAAGTAGAATGTTTCCAATCACATAAACCATCCTATCATTCAATGATCAGTTTTATGTTGTAGATGTTATTTACAAATCCAGTTGTTCTCAATTTCAACATTGTTTGAACCCAAGATGCCAAAAGTGATAATTAAGGTTATGGTATAAAAGAATATGGCATGCATACTTATATTATCCTAATATATAGCTTTCGCCAATGCAAAAGAGTGCAAAAAAATTTGAATTGAATATAACCTGAAGTGAATCCACTAAGGATAAACATATAATATAGTAAATTAAAAATATATTTTGTATCAATTTATATTGTGCAAAAAATAAATAAATCCCCTCCATTATGTGAGAATCTCCAATCATTTATTTCCAACAAGAATATCTCCAGGAGAGATTTGTTCATGTACTTCATGACCTTTCAAATTCATCGGGGTTTCCTCCTCAAAATGATCACGCCCCTCAAGTAATATGTTGAGGTACTTGTAAAAGCTGCTTTGTATCATTAGCTTGATACTTTTCAGCTCCTCTTGAGAAAATTTGTCATCTTTGTAGAGGAATTTTTCCTATCAATATCTAATATAGAGATCAACTAAAATTTCACTCACATATTTGTTACAATTTCTTTCACTTTAGTGAATTATAGATATTCAATAACTAAGAAATATAGCCAAGTGATTCATGAGATGCCACACAGATGACCATGAAGATTAGTTTCAACTATCCAATACAAAAACAACAAACATATGATTATGCAACTTCAAGGCAGCCAAAGCTAATTCAGAATGAGGATAATGAATCAAAATATGTCAAATATTTAGTAAGAAAAGCATAAGAAGTTCACAATGATAAGCTACTAAATTTGGAATTCCCTAGCAATGTGAATCCCACACCCTAGAGGTTTCTAAAAATTCAATTTAGATGATGCTTTGAAGGTGATCTTGGTCTTGAAGTAATAGCTTTCTACAAAGATAGTAAAGGAATGATGAATCTTTGGTTTGCCATAGGTTCAAATAACTATATAAACCAAACGGTTGAGGCCATGAGCATAAAAATAGAGATGATCAAATATTTTTATACAAAAGGCATTAAATTCCTCTATGTTGAGACCAAA
>VCHN02002832.1:0-15842 GCA_007115665.2 Sequoiadendron giganteum | reverse complement strand
TACGGTACTTGCCAAATCCGTATGCTAGGGAGGAGAGAAATCCGTACTCTAGGCCAAGAAATCCGTACACGATTCACTGGCACGCCACAAACAAAAGTCCATACGCCAAACTGAAGGAAAATCTGTACGCTACAAACAAAGGTTCATACGCCAAAGTGAAGGAAAATCCGTACGAAAAAGACAGAAATCCGTACGCCACATTGAGATCATCGTACACCAGACTCAAAAATTTGTACGCCAAACCTAGGAGTCCGTACGCCAAGCTCAGAAGCCCGTGCGTTGGAGACAGTTAGCCGTACGGCTAAACCAGGAAGGATCCGTACGTTGCAAAGAGAAAACCGCACGGCAAAATAGGAAATCCGTATGCATAAACAGGAAATCTGTACGAGAGGTGGTGGGAAGAACCGTACTGCTGAATCAAAAGGAATTCGTACAGTTGAGAAGGGTCGTGCGCATGAGGGAGGAGAACTCTGTACCTGTGAGTTGGAGGAGGTCAATACGAGGTTGGTGTCTCTTGAAAATTCATGAAAATGAGGCGCCGAATGGAGTTTTGAGTGCCCCTCGACCCCGCTGGGGGCGCTGCTCCCAAACGCCCGCGAGGGGCGCTGCCCCTCGACCCCACTAGGGGCGCTGCCCCCAGACCCCCGCAAGGGGCTCCCCCTTGACCCCGTTGGGGGCGTTGCCCGCAGACCCCCATCAGATTTATTGTTATTGGCAAATTGCAGTGCCACCAACCATCATTGTACAGGAGCAATTGTCTATCGTGCAGATGAGAGTTGCAGCTCTCAAGGAGAAATTGGCAAAGAGAGATGGGAGTATTGGGTAAGAGTGACAATCAGTTGGCAAAGAAGGATAAGTTGGCATTCTTGGTTTTCAGTCGCCTGGAAGATGACTACTTTGTGGGGGGGATGATGTAGTCGGCCATGAGTCGAGGTAGTCGGCCAAGAGTGTAGTTGGTCGGCTGTGAGCCATAAGTAAATAAGATATTAGTTAATATTAAT
Organism: Sequoiadendron giganteum; assembly: GCA_007115665.2. Lineage (NCBI taxonomy): Eukaryota > Viridiplantae > Streptophyta > Pinopsida > Cupressales > Cupressaceae > Sequoiadendron > Sequoiadendron giganteum. The sequence continues at coordinate 14,841 of VCHN02002832.1, read as the reverse complement.
AATCCATGTATTTATGTACGTGTCATGTAGTTAGTTGTCTCGGGAACAGTTCCTGATGAAGTAATTAGTTATAATGAAGGGATGTGACGGTTGGTACCTTAACCACCACCAACGTACTATATGTACTTGAGTCATGTAGTCGGGAAGGGGGATGGTTCAGCTATGCTATGCTATGTTCTGTCTGGAGACATTATGATGTAATTGCCGAATACTTAATAAAGAAGTATATCATGTTTTGTGCGATTGCCATGTCATTATTATATGCTGTCAATGTTATTATACTATCTCCGTTTACTCTGTAGGTCATTGTACCCGTATTGAGTAAACATACGTACGGAGGCGAAATAATCCCCGTTTTCAAGAAGACATCGAAGAAGCATCCGATATTGAGCAAATCTTTGAAGATGTTCCTAAACACTTTCTAGAAGAAAACCAGCGAGAACCTCCAGCTCAAGCAATGGCGGACAACCAACTCTATAATGACAATGCCCATAACAACGGTATTGGCAACAACGACAATGGCCGTAACAATGGCAATGACGGCAATGGCCGCAATAACAATGATGGCAATGGCAATGGCAACGGTAATGGTAACGGTAACGACAACTACAACAACGGACATAACCTATTCGGCAATGGCTGTAATGCAAGACCCGTGAGATGCTAAGCACCTTTGCCATGGGGTAACAACATTGGCCCCTTGGCCTTACAAGGCAATCATGACCTTCCAAAGGGATTGCAAAAGCAGTTCCCAAGATTTTTCGGCGACGGGGCTAAACACCCTGACGAGCATCTATTAGCGTTCACAGCGGCTTTCTTCGTTCTGTCCGTGCCACGTGAAGATATTGCCGTTCGACTCTTGTTCGAAACTCTCAAAGCAAATGCTTCCAATTGGTTCCACCACTTACCGGCAGGAGCAATCAGAAACTGGGAGGACATGAGCGACAAATTCTTGGCGAGGTTCAAACCTGTTGAAGATAGCCACCAGTTATTTGCCCGATTATCTCACTCTAAGATGGAGCCTACATAACCAATGAGAGAGTTTGTAGCAAGGTTTAATCGCCTAGCTACACGTCTTTCTCACACACTCAACCCATCAGACGAGATTATGATGAGCAGCTTCGTCAACGCCCTACCCTCAGAGATAGCCTTTTTCATCAAAGGAAGTCACGAAGAAGACTTACAAACTGCACAAGAAAAACTTATCGAGATCGAGGATCACATGATGACCATGGGAAAGATGAAGGGAGATGCTATTAGACCGTTGGTCCAAGCATTAGCAGATCCATTGCTACTGAAGGTAGCAAATGAGGTGATTATTTTGGAAAGGCAATCACCCAATCAAGGGTAGCAAGCACTGCCCGCACCACCACAGTACCAGCCTCAACAGCAATACCAACCTCAGCAGCAGTACCAGCCTCACCAGCCGTACCAACCAAAGAGGAATAATTTCCAACCTTTCAACAACAACAACAAATACAAGCCTCGAAATCAAGGACCTCCTCAAAGACGAGTAGAGGCCGAGAAATCTAATAAGTTTTGTTGTTTCCATGATACAGATGAACATACCGGATCCACATGCCCTGAGAATCAAAGGCTAGACCAGATCATGGGATATGCCGAAGATCGAGCACCTAGCTCAAATTCAGTACCTTCAAATGCGAATGTTGTATCACCACAAATGGACAACTTCTATGGCGACTCCGCAACGGGATACTTTCATAGCAAACCCGAAAATCAAGAAGAAGAAGATTACCATTAGTATTCTCTTGCTGTCAACCACGAGAACATGTCGACGCCTGTGTTCACTCACGCTCAACATTTCAAAGCACAGAAAGAAGAAGAAGACAGACAAAAGTCAAATGAAAAGAGAAAAGAATCTTCCACTTCTAATCCCAAGTCTGCATAGGAGAATGTCACACCCAATGCTCAAGATCCGTCTTCCACGAACTTTGACATTGTGACGTCTATGATGAAGATGAAGGTACAAATCTCACAACTGGAGTATCTCCAGGATCATTCTGATCAAATGGATTGGATTCTCAAAGTAGTACAAAACTAGGCTGTCATCCAGCCTACTTTGCTAGCATCTTCCGTACCAACGGAAAAAAAGCCAAAACCCTTCTACATATCTTTGTATATGGGCGGATATAAGCTTAGCAACTGTATCATCGACTCTGGAGCATCGGACAATGTCATGCCTTTGCAAATCATTAACTCATTGGGACTATCATGCACCGAAACTCACGACAAGTGATATTCACTTGAATCAAAACCGGTGCCGTTAGTCGGCCAACTGAAAGATGCGCAAGTAAGACTAGCGTCTTGTCCAGAGAAGAAGATTATGATGACCATCCTCATAGCTGACATTCCAATCAGCTATGCGATGTTACTAAGCCGAAGCTTCTGCAAAGATCTCGGAGGCGAGATTCAAATGGATTGGTCGTATGCAACCATTCCACTAAAGAAAGGTAGTTTCAAGTTGGAACCAGAGGCTAAGTCGAAATTTACGATGGTAAAATCTCCGGATCCCCAAGCACAAGTGCTACATCAAAGTACGGGTCCGGGTACATACGCCATGTTGTCTGAAGTGACCGAAGAAGAAAAGAAGGTTGCATTTGCCACAAGTACATCAAATGAAAGATCAAAGATGTGGACAATGCAATTCGATGGAAGTTGCTCAACAGCAGGCTCAGGAGCGGGAGTTGTCATTACCTCTCCTGAAAGAGTTTTATATCCATTTGCTTATCGCTTGCAGTTCGATAACACGAACAACACTGCAGAATACGAAGTGCTTATACTAGGCCTCAAGAATGCAAGGGATATGGGTATAAAATACCTTCAAGCTGAAGGCGACATAGAGTTGATTGTACAATAGGTCAGAGATCGCTATCAAGTTGGAAAAGGCCGCCTTCAGGCTTACCGACAAAGGGTGTGGAATGCTATTGATTGGTTTGAAGCATTCAACATCAAGTACATTCCGCATGAGAAAAATAGCAGAGTAGATGCCCTTGCGGTATCCGCTGCACTCTTCATGCCTCATTCTGATTTCCGTCAGAATGCCTTCGTTATTGAGCTCGTGTACAGGCCATTTGTCCTCGACAATTGTGAAAATTGGCAGGTCTTTGATGATGATGATGACATCAAGGAGTTCCTCTGCATGGGGGACAATTACAAAGAATCCATAGCAGAAGATTCCGAAGCAACGGAATCCGGCATCATCCAGTTAAGAGGTAACAACATCCCCAAGGGCCTAGTATCCTTGGAGGATATATTTGACAAGCATGATAGACGCGTGCAAGATCAAAGAGATTTAGCTAGCAAAACATCTGCTGAGTATAGTCAAATCAACATTGGCACGGAAGATAAGCCTCGGCTTGTCAACTTGGGGAAGGGTTGCACTGCGGAGGAAAGCAACAACTTTGTCTCCTTATTCAGACAGTACAAGGATGTCTTTGCATGGACTTATCAAGATCTAAAAGTCTTCACGCCAAAGGAATTGTCTCATACAATTCCACTCAAGTCAGATATCAAGCCTTTTAGGCAAAAGCAGAGGCACTACAACCCGCGTGTTCAAGATACAATCTACGCGGAGGTACAGAAGATGGTGGACGCCAAGATCATATTTCCAATCCATCATTCTACCTGGGTGTCCAATATTGTTCCTGTGCACAAAAAGAACGAAGAGATCCAGATTTGTGTCGACTTCAGGAATCGAACCAATCGTCGTTAAAGGATAATTATCCTTTACCTATCATGGAGCATACCTTGCAGACGGTTTCTGGATCGGAGATGTTATCATTACTTGATGGCTTTTTCGGGTACAATCAAATTGCGGTGGCTAAGGAGGATCAAATCAAGACAGCGTTCACCACCCCGTGGGGAACGTTCGCCTATGAGAGGATGCCCTTTGTCCTCATCAACGCCGGTGCCACCTTTCAGCGAGCCATGGACTTGGCGTTTGGAGATCTAAAGAACAAAGTGATAGTCGTCTACCTTGACGACCTTACTGCTTCCTCACGAAAGCGGCAAGATCATTTTCAACACTTAGTGAAAGTGTTCTAGAGATGTAGGTATCACCACATATCCTTGAATCCAAAGAAATCTATCTTTGCGGTGACGGAAGGCAAACTACTAGGCCATATCGTCTCCAAAGAAGGAACTCGGATCGATCCTGATCGAGTGGATTCTATCAAAAACCTATCTCTCCCAACCAATACTACTCAGGTGCACTCTTTCTTTGGAAAGGTAAACTTCATACGAAGATTTGTACTTGACTTCTCAGAGCTGACCAAGGATATATCAGCAATGATGAAGAAGACGACCACCTTCAAATGGACTGACAAAGGAAAAGAGGCATTCGTCAAGATTAAACAAGCCATAAGGCACCAGTGTTGGTTCGACATGATTTCAGTAAGGAATTCATTCTTTACTGTTACGCGTCGGAGTACACTCTCTCTTCCATACTAACCCAGAAGCTAAATGAGGAGTCGGAATCGCCAATTGCTTTCATGAGCAGTAGTTTCAAAGACAGTGAATCCCGCTACTCCCAGATTATAAAGAACGCCTATGCTGTCATGAGAGCTGTGAAAAATTTTAGATTCTACATCTTAAATGCTCGCACAATAGTCTATGTCACTGATCCTGCAATCAAAAGTATCCTAACTCAGCAGGAGATGGGGACTAAAAGAGGCAACTGGATTGCCAAGGTCCAGGAATATGACTTAGATATCAAGCCGACCCAACTCGTCCGCGGGAGAGGTCTATGTCAACTCATGGCAGAAGATGGTGATCTAAAGCATCAGGTAGCTGATGGTGAAATTAGAAGAGAAACTGAAAAAGACCTTCCAATGATCTTACTGGTTGATTTTGCGGAGTGGTACTCAGAACTATGGTACTACGCAACCTATGGAGAATGTCCAAACCACTTGGACAAGCAGCAGAAAAGAACCCTGAGGTTGAAAGCACAAAACTATGTGCTGCGAAGCAATGTTCTATACAAGCGTGGACTTGATGGAACGTTCCTTCTTTGCGTCAGTAGAGACCAACAACGGTGGTTGTTGGAAACATTTCACAACGAAGCATGCGGTGGCCACTTTTCATCAAGGGTCACAGCATTCAAAATTCTGCGGGCACAGTTCTTCTGGCCAACTCTATTCCGTGAAGCATATGAATGGGTGTGACAATGTCAACAGTGCCAACATTTTGTTTGCAAACTCAAGCTACCGGCCATTCCACTGAGGCCAGTAATAATAGATGCTCCATTCCAACAATGGGGTATCGACTTCGTAGGTCCAATAAACCCACATTCCAGTAAGGGACATGTCTATGTCCTTACGGCAACGGATTACTTTACCAAATGGGTTGAAGCAGTTCCTACGAAGAATGCTACTTCCGAAGTTGTGTGCACATTCCTCAAAGAAAACATCATCACACGCTTCGGAGTACCAAGGAAGATCGTGACCGAAAATGCTACAAGCTTCTCATCAGAGGAGTTAGTAGAATTCTGTTTCGACTACGGCATCACACTGTCCCATTCTTCAGATTACTATCCACAAGGCAACGGACAGGCCGAGTCATCTAATAAGAACATAGTCACAATCATGTGCAAGATGGTTGAAACAAATCAACGGTCTTGGCACATTAAGTTATACAACGCTCTTTGGGCTGATAGGATCAGACCCAAGAGAGCTATCGGCACTTCCCCCTTTGTTATCATATACGACACTGAAGCAATGCTACCCATCACTTTAGAGTTGTCAGCTTTGCAGCTGGCATCTACAATAGAAGATGAAGAGTTCAAGGATCCAATCCAAAAGCGCATTCTGTGTCTGACGCAATTGCGAGAGGAGAGGGTGGAAGTTGTTGATAAAATCACTCAGCACCAAGAAAGAGTGAAGATCTTCGACAAGAAGGCTCGACAACGAGACTTCGAGATTGGAGATAGAGTCCTGCTGTGGGACAAGAAACACAAATCAAAAGGAATGCACGGAAAATTCGACTCCCTTTGGTTGGGCCCGTTCCTGATACATGATGTTGCAGGAGAGAATTCTTACATTCTCTCACATTCAGACGGAAGGCTCTTTCCACTGCCCTATAGCGGGCGGTACTTGAAACATTTCATCCCTTCTGGGATGGGGTGAGTATATTGTAAATAATTTTTTCGCTTTATTGTTACGTTGTATGTTTTTCCCCATTCTGTAAAGTATTGTTGTGTTTTAGGTGATTTCTTAGGAAGTCTTGTTTTAGGTGAATAAATAGGTGAGCCCCCAATAATAAAGGTGAACTTCAAGTTCTTATGTGAAATAGGAAATGAGTCCTGACTTTGTTGCCCAATTGATAAAGTACTAGTCTACGAAACTTGAGATTCTCGGTTCTCCTATGCTGTAGGTATCCGACATGGTCACCAGACGGAGCCTATGTTATACCCAAAATGAAATTTTTGGCATTCTACTTAAATTGAGCTAAACAATGAAAAAATGCCATCAAAAGTATGTTTTAGGTCAAAACAAATATGAAGTCTTTGTAGGTTTCTGTCCAGGAACCTATGGTTAAAATTTTGAAAAAAATGAAAATTAGGGTTTTACGCCCCTATTTTTAAGGAAACCCTTAAAAATAGGACCTTCCCGGAAATGATTGAAAATAATTCTGATAGGGTTAATTGCCTTCACGATCACACTGATCAAGTCAGAATTATCAAAAGACATGTTTTACTCTGGTGGGTCTATTTCTGTTTTTTTAGGAACAAAGTTAGGAGCTCCGCAACCATAAATGGCAGATTGGCCAATACCAAGTGCTGAAAAATAAACCTCAAAAGCTTCAACGAAGAAGCTATGACGGAAAAGGATGAAAATGATGTCGTTCAACGAAGGAGATTCTCAAAATGGAAAAGGCCAAAATTTGGCCAAGTCTGGAAGGTGCACGTTTTGTCTACCAAGGCAAAACATAGCCTAAAGGTGAAAAAGGCGCCCCTCTTTCTGGTACCTCGCTACCTTTGCCACCGAAGGGCTCTTGCATGTCATAGCAAAACTCATTTTTCCGAATTTCTGACGATCTAGGTTTGTTGAGAGAATTATTCTCAACAATACCCATGTCTCAGAATATTTCGTAAAAATTACCCCCCGGCAAGGCTATTTTTAGCAGTTCCAGAAAAAGTTGTCCGAACAACATCGTGTGTGTTGGCGTTTCAATTTAGCACCTCTGGAGTGCTTATTGGAAACGGACAGCTATTGCAAGTGTGTTAGTACATGCTCTTCGGATTATACAGAGGAAGATCTCTCTTTGCTGATTTTCTAATGTAAAAAAGGGGTGTACTAAGATTCCTATCTTTTTTACTCAGCGGCAGGACACAAGGGTGCATAAACCAATGCGCCGTAGCTAAGCTTTTTCTCTGGTTTCCGCAAATCTTAACTACGACTAACTAAACTTCTAAACTATCCTACCTCCCCAAGATAAACAGAGCATGAGGGTGTAGTAGCGAAATGGATGGGTTGGATCACTTGAATCCTCCGTCTCAATGGAATATGGTCAAGGCTCTGAACCTTCGGATATATACCAAGATAGGGCTCGATACAAGCAAACACTCTCTTACGGTAAACTGGATCTGAGACTTGCCAAGGAGGAGTAACCCCTGTCCGAGGTGTAGGCTTGGAAACAACAAGGAACGATGGTCTATCTAGCAGGATTCCCGAGGAAGTGATGACACCTGTCCAAAGTCTAGGCTGCAAGACAAATCATTAAACAGCATCATACGATAATGATTGATAACAAAATATCCAAGGAGTTGACGACACCTATCTGTTGTGACCTTTTTTCACACATCACCCCATCAAGATGGGGACCCCCCTAAATCTTGCTCCAGTCTGGTCTTTTGGCTTTGGTTCGCTCTCTCTCTGGTCTCTGGTCCTTCCGGGGATTGTCCCGTCGTTTGACCCGGGTTGAAATATTGGTCAAGTCTGTGTAATTAGGGTTTTCATCCTTCAGGCTTATTTAAGGTCAGAGTGAGTTATAAAATTGAAATCTAAGCTTAGAGCAGCAGTCAGAAGACTTCCAGCAGAGTCCCCCTAAATTTTCACTGTATTCCGGCAACTTACTATTTTTAGTAAGTATTCAACTTGGGACTATTTTATTGAGATTTTGGAATTCTGTCAGTTCCACTGCATCCGAGTGACATCAAGCTGTCTACACGTAAATTTTGAGCCAGATCAGACGACTTACTATTTTTGGCATTTCTGGCTTTAAGAGCCAAATTAGGGTTTCTACATGAGCTTTTCAGATGCATGTCTGGGGAATCCTTCTGGGTTTTCCAAAACCTTCGCAGGGATGTAACATGCAAACCGAGACAACCACTTTCAGAGTTCAGCCTTCGGAGGCTATTTTTAGGGTTCGCATGCAGTGTTTTTCAACGCATGTCGGGTTTTTCTTCATGGGTTTTTCGAGAGCTTCGCAACGGTGTGACTTGCAAGCAGAGAAGATTGAGTTTTGAGGACTTACTATTTTTAGCCAGTACATGCATGCAGACCAGTTTTCTGGGTTTTTCTGGGTTTTTTGAGATCCCGCGGGCAATATGACATGCAAAACCATCCGGCAGTGAATGAGTCACTTTTCTGACAGTTTCTATTTTTAGCAGGTACACTCCGGCAGCCGCCCAACACTCCAGTCCAGCAAGCAGAACGACATGCAGAAGGAACGAAGTCAAACGGAGACCGTTCGGGATACATGCAAATCAAATTAGGGTTTCCACTTTTATAGGGGGTAAAATCCAAAAATAGCCGAAACAAAGTACCCCACCCATGTCAGCACACTGCAAGGTACCTGCTGGCAAAATTTGAGCAAAGTCGGAGAACTTACTATTTTTAGTAAGTCAGGGCACGGCTATAAATAGCAGGTCTGCACCCGAGGTTGGCATCAGAATGACCCTCAAGCTATCAAGATCAAGCGTTGCAACTTTCAGGCAAAACGGAGCTACTAAAGTCAGAAAGTCAAACTTACTATAAATAGCAAGCGGCTATAAATAGCAGGTCAGGGCAGAGGACTGACAAAACAGGTTCACAAGGCAGAGAATATCATCTGATGAAATTTTCAGGCAAAACGGAGCCTTAGAGGTTGAAAATCAAGGGATTTGCTAAAATAGCACAACTTGCTAAAAATAGAATGCAAGAGCAGGAACAGGCAGAGGCTTGAAAAACGCCTAAGGCAAAAATGAAAGCTCACCTAGTCAAATGCGCCCACCTCAAGGCAGAGGCTTGAAAAACGCCTAAGGCAAAAATGAAAGCTCACATGTTGAAATGCGCCCACCTAGGAAAATGAAAGCATGGGGTCTCATTTGCGCCCAAGGAAGAAGAGATGCCTTGAAAAAAAGTTTCTAAGGCAAAAACAAAAGCTCACATGTTGAAATGCGCCCACCTCAAGGAGAGAAGCCTTGAAAAGTTTCTAAGGCAAAAAACAAAAGCTCACCTAGTAAAATGCGCCCACCTCAAGGATTGAAGCCTTGAAAAGTTTCTAAGGCAAAAGCAAAAGCTCACCTAGTAAAATGCGCCCACCTCAAGGATTGAAGCCTTGAAAAGTTTCTAAGGCAAAAACAAAAGCTCACCTAGTAAAATGCGCCCACCTCAAGGATTGAAGCCTTGAAAAGTTTCTAAGGCAAAAACAAAAGCTCATACCTCAAAATGCGCCCAAAGAGGAAGGAGAGAGGTGAAAAGTTTCTAAGGCAAAAACAAAAGCTCACCTAGTAAAATGCGCCCACCTCAAGGATTGAAGCCTTGAAAAGTTTCTAAGGCAAAAACAAAAGCTCACCTAGTAAAATGCGCCCTCAAGGAAGGTGAGGATATGAAATATTTCTAAGGCATAAAACGAAAGTGTCAAGGGTGAAATGCGCCCTCCAAGGAAAATGAAAGCTTGGCCTAGCATTTGCGCCCATGGTGAAGAGGAGATGGCCGAAATTTTCCTAAGGCATGAAATGAAAGTAGAGAGGTCAAAATGCGCCCAAGGCAAGATAAAGTGGCTAGGTTGCTGGAGAAATTTCCTAAGTCAAGAAAATGAAAGTTCAAGACCCCATATGCGCCCAAGGATATTCTAACTGTTTGAGAATTTTCTAAGTGAGAAATCAAGGCTTGCATGAGTAAAATACGCCAAGGTTGCTGGAGAAAATTTCCTAAGGTAACAAAATAAAAGTAGACACATGAAAGTGCGCCAGAGGTGTAAAGTGAAGGAATTTTTTTTTAATGAAATAAATATTTCATCAAAATGTATACGCCTATGGTAGAGAAAGTGTTAGAAAATTTTTTCTAAGTGATATAACACTTCACTAGGGAAAAATACGCCCTTGGCAAGGAAGGATGATTTGATGAGTTTTAAAATTCTCCGAAGGCAGTTGAAAGTTAACGAATCTTTTTCAAGGGGAAAATTTGATATCGACGAATATTTTCCATGGGTCAAGTGAAAATCAAATGAACCCGTTTAAAATGCACCCATGAGTTAACAGAGTTTGAAAATTAATTTCCTAAGGGAAATTTTAATATTTTCAGAAGAAATTCGTTTTGCCTAGATTATTTTCCTGACAGAAGTTAAATCTCAAAGGACGAATTATTTCGAGCACGCAAACATTTTTTTAATCGCCCGGAGTTGAACGTTTTAATGAGAGAATTTAAAATGTCTAAGGCAAATTTTATGAAATCGAGGATTTAAATGACAGACATTTTAAAAAGTTGGAAATAAATTTGCTACTCCCACGAATTTTTTCGAGTTGAATTTATTTAAACACTGTGAGATTTTAAAATGGAATTTTAAATCAAGTCAAGTGATTGTTTTTCTCGCGAGTTGTTTAAATCGCCAAGAGTTAACTGGCAGATTAAGAGGAAAATTCGAAATTTGAAGAAGAAGGAATCATTATTAATGGCGACTGCCATAATAACCGGCTGACGACTAGCCCACTACTGCGCTTGAATTAGAAGATTCCGAACGAAGATAGTGGGAAATTGACGAAGGTGCTAAAAATAGCCCCAGCACTACTTAGCAGGATTCTCCGAGAAGAGTTATTTAAACAATCTCTTCTCTCATTTCTCCTCACATTATTTCGAAGTTGAAGTTGCTGAAGAAGTTCTGGAGAGATTGAAATATTTTCCAAGGGGTTGAGGAGAGAAATTCTGTGAGAGTTTATTTTATTTCGGAGTGTTGAGTTGCTGAAAGTACGAAGTGCTGGAGAAAATTTCATTTGCCGAGACTCTTAATTCTCAAAAAGCTGAAAGTGTGTTGCTGCGACTTCGAAGTTGAAGGTTGAAGTTATTTTCCGGAGTTGCTGGAGAATTTAATTCTCAAAGAGCTGAAAGTGGAGTTGCTACGAAGTTTAAACGTTGAGAAGTTGAGGAAGTTGAAATTTCATATTGCTGGCAACTCTTTATTCCTCTAACTGCTGAAGTTGACAAAGTGAAGTCAAGGTTCGAACAATTTGTGCTGGAGAAATTAGCCACATTGCTGAAAGTTATTAGCTTGCTGCGTTTTTTCTTCACCAGTCAGAAGTGCAGTTGCTGAGAGTTGTCTCTAAACTCAGAGATTTTTATACAGTACGAGGTTTGGAGTTAGAAATTTATGCTGTGAAATTTTATTTTCAAAGCTAACTCCGTATTCGCAGCCATCTCGGGAATTGTTTTATTTTATTAATCCGCAGCCTAGCTTATTCTTCTATTTTATTTTGCAGATGGCTGGCGCAAAGGATGTTGCAGGAACAAGCAGAGCCGCAGGCAGAGCTGCAAACACTGAAGCAGGCAAGGCTGGCTCATCTCGGCAGGCAATGATTAAGAGGCTCGCTAAGCCATTTCTCCCAAAGTCAGCAATAGTTTCAAAGCTGGCAGGATTGAATGACACCAACCTTGGTTCATTTAATCTGAATGCACTCAAATCGAGGATGTTCGGGCTAGGGGGCCATCAACCATCCGTCATGGCACATAATATAATGAAGAGTGGAATCTACGCAGCTGCTAGTTTTCCGCCAGCGATTCAGTGTCCGGAGCTAATTATGGAGTGCGCCAATCACTACAAGCCAGAACGTAGGACGATTGTCTCTCCAGATGGTAAACTGCTCGCCAACTTCACACCGGATGCCATCGGAGAGGCATTTGGGATTCCAACTGCTGAGGAGATGTTATATAGAACAAACAAGAGGGCAGATAAGATGTACTCTTCCTCTTTCGAAAGAGTCACTGCAGTCATTAACAGAGTTTGGATGCAAAAGCCGAGGCCACCCCGCACTAAGCTCCCAAAGCAGATAATTGCCGAGGACGGGAAACAAGAATACTGTGATTTGATAATGATGCTGAGCCGGGTGAATGGGAGTGCACAGGCTTACATTTTCGAGCCTTGGATGTTCTACTTCATCGAGATCATCTTGGAAGGAAAGAGTGTGTCGATTGGGCTAGGATGATTAGCAACCACATCGATGAGCAATTCAGGAGCTTGAAGGTGACGAAGACTTTCTACATGAGCTCATATGTGATTTACATGTTGGCCAGAATGACTAAGTACAGAGGGATTTCGTACAAAGAGCCATTCGGATGTGCCCCTGGTCAATTCAAAATTCATGAAGCCTGCACACAGCTACATTTGGCTAACATTGCCAACTATAAACGGGCAAATGATGCATTCACAATGCACATCGCGAGGACGCTTCAGCAAAGGACGCAGCAGAGAATATCTAAAGAAGCACAGACATTGATTGAGGAATATGGGTATTGGCTCATCCAATTCCCGAAATTCACATATATTAGGCCGCAAGGGTTCACTTCGTATCCGTATCGGTTACCACGATACCCCACTGATCACATAGTAATGTTTGAGACATCTAGCAATTGATTGCCCACGAGCAAGATTCAAAAGGAAAAGAAGGGTGGGTTTGATTTACTACCTACATGGGGAAATTCCATTGAGGTGTGTCCCTCTTGCAAGGCCCTGAAAGAGGCGAGATGAGTTTAACTTTAATATTTGTCATATCACACGTGCAGATTTCGACCCCACGAACAACATCCTGATGGTACGTAATCTCGCTGGATTCCAAGACAGAGTCTATCCGAGGACTTCTGGGCAAATGCAGTGGATGAGGCTGAGATAAGAAGAAGGATGTTTTCCAGACTTCCTCTCAAGTTGATTAGAGAATGTGAGATTATTCCAGTTCCCGACCAGGTGGAGGAGGATGTCAACGCCATGCAACCCGACTATGGGTCAGTTAGGGATACTCCTGTCCCACCACCTGATTGGTCCGAGCCAGAGATCATGGACTTGGACACTCTTTCTATCCCGGTGATGACTTTTACCAGGACTTGGGTCGACAGACATGTATGCAGACTTAAGAGCAAGTCGATCGCCCTTACTTATAGCTTGATGGGTGACCCAAGGCCGTTATCGATAAAAAGAGGGAAACAAATTGCTCAGACATCGAGGGCACAAGTGGAAGTGCCAACCCAACCGATACCGCTGAGGATAGAACAAGCATCACCCGTGCACTCACAAACTCAGTCTTCGAGTTTGAGAGTGGTTTCATTATTTGCCGATCAGAGGGCAGGATTAGAGGAAGAGCGAGGACTTGAGGAGGTAGATCAGCCCAACGCCCGGGAATCAGCTAGTGTCAGTCTATCCAGGGGCGGCCAACAGGAGGAGGAAGAGGAAACAATGGCCGACACCCATTTTCAGCAAAGATGTTGGACACGCTAAAGAAGAGAAACAGCCAGAACAAGGACCCATCTGAGATACCCAAATTTTATAGGATGAGCCTGAGCAGACCAGTGCAAGAAGAGAGGAAGTGCACGAGATGGAGGCAACAGAAGAACAGCCCCTCGTCATTTGTAATCCACAGCAGACAGTGCCTGATTGGCTTTCCGACAGAATGAGGAGAGAACCCGAGGATGACACGGATCCGGCCATTGAGATGGAGGAGTTCCTTAGGAGGATCAGTGCGCCACCAGAGAAGAAAAGGGCCCGAAAGTTTTCAAAGATCTCGATCGACGAGTCAGGTTCTCGCACGCTTCAGGTGGCTATTCTGAGGGAAGATTGTGATCGAACCGAGGAGAGGCCTGAAAATTATGTGATCACCACAGTAGAGTTGGGTCGTCCTACGGGAGCCCAAGTTATCGAGGAGTTCGATAACTCCTATCAGGCATTGAAGGATCAGTTGCTCCGCACGGAGGGGAAGTATAAGAAATTGAAGAAGGAGCACAAAACCGTGATAGGATATATGCAGAATCTAGCACGTCCAGGTGAACCAGCAGACCCAGCAGTAGAACGTCCATCGGAGCTTCCGAATGAGTCAATTGTTGCCTTAGAGGATTTAAAGAAAATGGAAACGGAGGCAGACAAGTGGGTTAGCCGTGTTCATACTGAGACAAGAAAATTCATGGAGGACCTTGCCGATGCTTATCGACAGGCCTCAAATATTTTGGCACGGATGGATATAGTAGATCAGGCCTGGGGTGATACTCGCATCTATCAAACGAAGACTGTACTTCGTTTGGGGGCTTTGATGCATGTACCTCTAGAAACCTTAGTGGATGGAGGTGTAATTCAGAGAGGTGATAGGCACGATTTCACCAGTTGGTACTCCTCGGTGGTCACAGGCCGTGGATTTCACGACGCAGCAAGGGCAGATTCAGCTAAAGTGAAGAAGGCAATGGGCAACATCTTGGGGGGAGTCCTCAATACATTAGAAGCCATATTTGCTAGAAAGTTAGTCCCAGAGGAGATAACTGCTGATGGTTTGAAGGGTAGACTGCCTCCATTCTTCTCAGCTGCGAGGTCACTTGTCCTGGATGACTTTGAGAATGTCTCCACGTTCTCGAGTATAATTCAGCATACCCA
>VCHN02004559.1:0-11644 GCA_007115665.2 Sequoiadendron giganteum | reverse complement strand
CACCCATGTATGGTATGTACAAGTGCTCATCACTCAACGTGATGTTGTCACCTCATCGTGACGTTTCACCATGCCTCTCCCAGAGGGTGTAACACAAGTACAAGTGAATCATCATGGACTCCCTCACGTGATGTTGTCATGGAGTCACACACATGACATCCACCATGGCTCTCCCAGAGGGTGGAAACAAGGGCTTTCACCTCAAATCTCAAAGAGAAATGCATTATCAAGGGCTTGCACCTCAAATATCTCTCAAAAGAGAAATGCATTAAAAGAGGATCACTGATATTGAGACTCCTTATTAGCTAAGGCTCGATTCTCCACCATACCAAGCTTATCTCGAAAGTACACAAACTTTACCCTGGAGAGAGGCTTGGTGAGAATGTCTGCCGTTTGCTCATCAGTGCTGATATACCTCAACTGAATTGCTTTCCTCAACACCATATCTTTGATATAATGGTATTTGATCTCAACATGTTTAGTTCTGTCATGAAACACAGGATTGACAGAAAGCTTCACACAGCTTTGGTTATCACAATGAATGATAGTAGGCTCCATTGATTGTCCAAACAATCCTGCAAGGAGCTTTCGAAGCCACACTGCTTCTCGAGCTGCCACACAAGCTGCAATATACTTGGCCTCTGTTGTACTCAATGCCACAAAAGACTGCTTCTTGCTACACTAGGATATCATCGCAGACCCCAAACTGAAGCAACATCCAGAGGTACTCTTCCGATCAGTAACACACCCTGCCCAATTAGAATCAGTAAAACCATGCAGCTTCAAATCCACACCTGAAGAGTATCTCAACCCATATCCAACTGTGCCACGCAAGTATCTCAGGATATGTTTTGCTGCAACAAGATGTATCTGCCTTGGTTCACACATGAACTGACTGAGTGCACTCATTGCATAGAAAATATCCAGTCTAGTGTTGACTAGATACATCAATGAACCAATCAACTGCCTGTACATCGTGGGATCCACCAGATCTGAACTGGTTGCAGCCTCCTTCAACTTATGTAAGTTGGTCTCCATAGGCGTAGACATGGATTTGCAATCCATCATACCAAACCTCTTCAAAATGTCAATGGTATAGTTCCCTTGACTTAAAATCATCTCATCTGGCTTTTGCCAAACTTCTAAGCCAAGAAAGTAATGCATGAGACCGAGATTCTTCATTTCAAATTCAAAAGCTAACTCCTTGCATTTGAGAATGAGGTGTTCTTCTCCAGTAATAATCAGATCATCAACATACAAAACCAAGATCAATGCTTCACCATTAATTACCTTGAAGTAGAGGTTTGAATCAACATCATTCTTTGAGAAACCCAAACTTAATAGGTAATGATCAATCCTTTCGTACCAAGCATGAGGAGCCTACTTAAGACCATACAAGGCCTTCTTCAGCCTGCAAACATGAGACTCCTTCCCATGTACCTCAAATCCATCAGGTTGCTCAATATATACCCCTTCCTCTATTACACCATTCAGAAAGGTTGTCTTCACATTCATTTGGTGAATCTTCCATCCTCTAGATGCAGCAATAGCAATGATGGTCCTGACTGAAGTATAACGAGCCACTGGAGCAAAGGTTTCTTCATAGTCAACTCCCTCTTTTTGTGAAAACCCTCTAGCCACGAATCTAGCCTTGTACTTCTCAATGCTCCCATCAGCCGCATGCTTGATCTTGAGGAGCCATTTAGAAGATACCACAGATTTGCCTTCGGGTCTAGGAACGATGTCCCAAACATCATTCTTAAGTATGGACTGATACTCTTCAGACATAGCATCTTTCCAAACCTGTTGACTAGAAGCTTCCTCAACACTGGAAGGCTCTGACTCAATAATCTGACTCATCAGAGCTACATAACCGAAGAACTTATTAGGTCTCTTACTTTCTCTGAAAGTTCCTCTTGGGGCTGCAAAACTTTTTGCCTCCTACATTGTTTTCCTAGCCCAAAGAGGTCTTTTTCTTCCAATCACAATATCTGTAGGCCCATCCGTAGGTTCCAAGGGCTCAACTGGATCAACATCTTCTTTAGGTTCTGAAGCCTCCCTCTGATTCTTAGGAACATGGTCAACTTCCATATCCTGAGGAGGCTCTTCATCATCGATCTCCATATGAGTGCCCTTGGATCTTCTGAATGCAACATCTTCTTCAAATGTGACATCTCTATTGATCTCAATTAACTTCTACCTCGGAATGTAGATTCTGTAGGCTTTTGATGTCTCACTGTAACCTACCAAAATTCCCTTCTTGCCAGAAGGTTCCAATTTTGCCCTGTTTTCCTTTGGTACATGAACATACACTGGACATCCAAAGATCCTCAAATGACTTACTTCAGGCTTCACCCCTGAGAATGCTTCTTCAAGAGTTATATTCTCCAAGATCCTGTGAGGACTTCTATTTAGAACATAAACAACTGTCCTGAATGCTTCAACCCAAAGGGAGGTTTGCAAGTCTTGGTCATGAATCATGGCTTTGACTGCTTCCACAATAGATCTGTTCTTTCTTTCAACAATGCCGTTCTGTTGAGGATTATAAGGAACGCTGAACTCCCTCTTAATCCCAGCCTCAGTGCAAAAGTTACGGAAGCTGACAAAGGTGTACTCTCCTCCGTTATCGGATCTCAAGACTTTTCTCCTCTTCCTGGACAAATTCTCCACCTGAGCTTTGAATTCTTTGAATCTCTCTAAAACTTCCTCAGATTCTTTAGATTTCAAGAAATAAATCCAAGTCTTTCTAGAGTAGTCATCAATAAAAATAATGGAATACAAGAAACTACTCGAAGAAGCAACAGACATTGGACCACATAAATCAGAATGAATAAGATCTAGAATACATTTGGATCTACTTTCAGTACTATGGAATGGACCTTTTGTATTCTTACCCAAAGCGCATGCTTTGCAGGTTCCTTCATGCTTCTGGTTGAATTTTGGAAGGCCGGTGACCATCTTCTCCATAATAGGTAGAGCTCGAAAGTGAAGGTGAGCCAATCTTCGATGCCAAAGATCACACAAACTTGAAGAATCATGCACTAGAGCCTGAAGTGGACGAGTGCATAGTTTGTAGAGACACCCATGTCTAACTCCAATAACCCGAGTAGACTTGATGTTTGAGTTCTTGGTCCATACAAGAACTTTGCCTTCTGAAAATGCAACTTGGTACCCCTTGTCTTCCAAGGCTGAAATGGAAACAAGGTTTTGCTTGATCCCTGGAACAAATAGCACATCATCCAATTGCAAGGAAACTCCAGAAACCAAGTGAAGAGAGACCCCAACTCCTTTCACAGAGTAACTAGCATTATCTCCAATAATGACTTGTTCACTAGAATCTTTCTCCACCAAATTAGATAGATGCACCCTAAATCAAGTGATGTGGCGGGAGGCACCACTATCAATCAGCCAAGTGTTGGTGTCGGTAGTTACATTGCTTGACAAGGCTGAATAGAATAGGTATTCACTTGAATCCTTCTGAAGAGAGACTTCATCAACGTTTGCAATGGCGACCTGCTGCCTAGGCCTGGTAGGACATTCCTTTGCAAAGTGACCATACTTGTCACATCAAAAACATTGGACTTTGGAGAGGTCCCTCTTCTTCTTGAACGCAGGAACATCGTCATCTTTTTTATCTCTATTCCTCTTGAAATAATCTTTCTTTCCTCCTTTCCCTTTCTTGTTGAAGGATTGAGTAGCAAGAACATGAATGTCTTCATTAGAGTAACTTTGACCGATACCTCTCGCAGCCAATCTAGACTCTTCTTGAATGCAGTCTGCCCTCAAGCGATCAAACTTGGGAAGGTTTGATCTTGCACTGATTCCTTGTATGTAAGACTCCCAAGATGCAGGAAGACCATTAAGAGCCAACATGGTCAAGTCCTTGCTGTCAACAACATCCCCATTAGAAGAGAGCTGATCTCTCAACTCAGTTATTCTCATTAAGTAAGCAATAACAGATTGTCCTTTCACCATCTTCAAATGATGGAGTTGTTGCTTCAGTGCAAGTGCCCGGCTTGTGTTATTGATTTCGTACATCTCTTCCAAGGTTTTGAACATCTCTCTTGCCGTCTTTAGTTTGGAGACGATAAGAACGATATGATCCTTTACAGAATCAACTAACATCTTCTTCGCCTTAATATCTTTCTTCTTCCATTGAGCCTTTTCTTCCTCTTCCGTAGGCTCGAGAGCTGTGTTCTCCACGAATTCTACCAACTCACTTTCCTCCAAGGTGAGCATAATTCTGAATCTCCATGAAGTGAAATTTGATGCTCCCTCAAGCCTATCCTCAATCTTAAGACCATTCACCATCTTGATGAAGAGAAAGAGGAAATCAACAAGGAGAAGAGAACAAGGGGTATCACTGTGATAAGAAATCTGATCAAGATCTTCTTCAAACCCGCTCTGATACCATGTTAGTTTTATGATCAGATGTGATGCACAAAAAATTAATTCAAAAAATTAACACAAAGACAACCAACACCTTGGGGAAAACCCTCCAACCTGAGGGAGAAAAAATCCAGCCAATATATCTCTTATATATTAATTGAATAAGGGCAGAAATCTGCTCACAACTCAGGCACAACACAATGCCTATTTGATACAATGAATATAGCCTCTCTTAGATGCAAGATACAAATGAAATCCTTCTCCTTGAAATCGATTTGCTGCTATAAAATGAAGATCTGCTGCTACAGAATGAACTTCTTCTAGAATGCAAATATATGATTAACTCAATGTAGAATGAAGAGAGATCTGTTGTATATATACACCAACAATGAATCACACCTCTTCAAGAGACAAGTTGGCCCCATATGATGAACACGTCTTTTCAAGGGGGAGGTGCGATTTTCAGTAGAAGTCAGCTTTGATTAATAATTAAACATTAATTATTAATGAATGAAAAACATTTGTTTATTATGAAGCACCTCTTCATGAATCAATTCAGTTATATTTAAATTAAATAGCCAAGGCTATATTTAATTTATTCATCTTCATCGAAACTCGAGCCTAGAAGTCGAGGCCTACGACTGGATATCATCAACAGTTTCCTCTCTTGTTTTTCTTTGTCTCCCAGAGCTAATAACCTTGTACTCTTCTTAGGAGAGAAATTCTTTCTCATCCTGCTACACAACCTTGGTACTACAATGCTTTGCAAAATGATGAAGATTATTGCATCTAAGACAAATAGCATTGTAGCCTAGAGCAGAAGAACTAAAGCTTTTCCTTGGAAACCAATAATGACTTATGTTATTGTGCCTTATATAATCATATCTTTCAAGTGCTCTACAATATTTCTCTAAGTGACCAACTTTGTTACAACTATAACATATAATTTTGCAACTTTGTTTTGACAGTTTACAAGAACTTTTGTTCCATTCACAATCACTTCTAGCATGAGCTCTACAATCTCTAGCTCTATGACCAAAAATATGACATGAAAAACAATAACCATGGAACTGTGAGTAATTGTACCTTAATGTTTGCTTTGGCCTGATAGATGAGAATCTTGAGGAACTACTTGTCCTTCTATCTCCATCAACACATTTATCTTTTATTTGATCTTCAGGAGCAACAACATGATGACCCAAATCTAGCTTCTTTTTGGGTGCATTTTTGACTTTAGAACACTATCCTTCTTCATAACCTAGACCCGTAATGTCTTTATGATGCTTTTGTTTACTCAATCTGTCATTCAAGCAATCAATACTCTTTTCAAACTGAAAACTCTTGTGCAATTTAGAGGATGCTTTTTCTAGCTCCTTTCTCAAAGAGACTTATTTCTAACTCTAGTTTTAGACATTCACTAGTCTTAACTTCAAGATAAGATTTTGTAAAATATACAACCCTTTTAGCTTCTTCAACTTCAGGTTTTAGACAAATAACCTGTTTATCAGATTCATCAACTTGACTCTTTAAGTTAACAACTCGGTGTCTTACTTCTGCAAACTCTAAATAAACGTTTGCAAAATATGAACATACCTTGTCTTTGGAATCTTTGTCTTGTTGCAGTTGGTCTTTTACCTTCTGATTTGCTTTACTGAGTTGCTTGATTATATCCAAATCACACAAGAGTTCACCTTCTAAATCAACTGCACACTCTTGTTTATCATAGTCCTGTTCATAGTCATCTTCATCATCAATCTCAACAATAAAATCATCTTTTCTTTCATCAAGTTTTTGTTCATCTATACTTACAATAAGGCCTTTTTTGTCAAAACTCTCAACTGCAAGACCATGCTTTTTATCACTCTTTGTGCCAATTTTCAGAAGTGACTCATGCAACAACTCGTTACTTGACTTGACTGGGACTTGATTTACAGTCTTTTGTTTGGCATTCCTTTTTTCTCTGTTTGAGGCCTTATTTCTATTCTTCTTACCCATAGTACTCCACTTACCAAGAACCCTTAAGTTGGTTAAACTTCTTGCAAGGGTCTAGCTCTGATACCACTTGTTGGAGTAGAAACAACACCGAGAGGGGGATGAATCAGTGTTGTAGATTTCAAAACTTTAATTTACTTTCTTTCAACAAATTTGTAAACAAAAATAATGATGTTGACAACACTTAATCAGTTTGGCATGCTTCATCAATGTAAGAATCTAAATACCGAACAGTAATCAATACAAAATTCTTAGACATGAATGATAAGTAAATCACACAATAACTGAAACCATGACACAATAAATTTCAGGAGTGGAAAACCCTCATGGGGTAGAAAGACCAATCAGAATTGCCTCACTGGCTTAATCAAAATGCCTCCTTGGCTACAAATGCCTCACTAGCAACACAAGCCTCACATTATAATGCTCAAATCATTGTGTCGGTCTAATTCCATAGCATTATGCATTATTGCTTCCTTAGTCAAACAACTTTAGCATCGCCTTTGTCAATTTCAATAATGTTAACGTCATTATACCTTGTGCAAATAATAGTAATCTTGTAAAGCCATTATACCTTGTGACATACGGTTTGAAAAATATGCCAAATCACTGTCAATTCCAACATGCTTGAACCAATCAACACAAATGCCATATTGCCAAATATGTCATTTGAATGTGTACCAAACCAATCTGACCATGCCCTCCATAAGCAGTGAATGTTGTCTCATAATCCCTTCAATGAATGCCAATGCCAAAACAACCCTTGACATCAATAACAAAACAATGTCAAAGGGGTCAACATAGTAAATATATTAGACACTTATTTGCCCATATAAAGCCTTTTATAGGTTGCAAATTCGATCAAAGGACAATTACATGGATATCTATATAGTTTCAAAGGTGGATGTCACTTTGATTGGTAATAGGAATTTTAACTTGTTTGGGATGTTAATTTTCTTTAAGGATAATTGTTATTTGAAATTTTAATGATTGAAATATCTTTACAGGTTCATGTCATATAACTAATTGGAAATAAACAAAAATTAAAGAAAAAGAGAATTGGAGACAAATTAGATAGCACTTGTATATTACATATCTAAATTTACTATAATAAGGATACGAGATTCCAAAAACAGAAGTAAGCATAAATAGGCGAGTTGTAACCACTTCATCTACAATGTGGCTTGTATTTACAATGCTATAAAACACATGGTAGTGGAAAACTATATCAAAATCATATATCATTTAGTTCATTAAATAGGGAAATGATATGAATTAGATTTCTATTGAGATAACCATAAACTTCTTGAACTTAGCATAAACATGATATTGCAATCATATCTTCACAAGGTTCCTTTCACCAATTCATTACTTCATTATGTCAAAACCTAATTCGAATATCTTTCAAGCAAGGGTAAAGGAGAGTATCACACACACGGTCTTCTTAACAAAGTACTTTTCATTTATCCCAAGTACTTCTAACTTCTATGGAAAAGGTAGAGTTTTCTCAATCACATTTACCCATTTATTACTTAAGTATGATAAAACTTGTAAGGATGGAGGCCTAATCCTTTATAAAATAAGGTGCAAGCATCATTTATGGGTTCATTCACTCATAACATCATTTAGCATCATTTATGATAGTATAAATAAGAGATGATAAATCTATAATTGTAAGTTCTATTTAGGCTTTTATCATTTGAAGGAAACATTATGAAAATAGACATAAATCACAGTCCTACCTAAGTAGTTTCTTTATCAATTTTTATCATATGAACATCATCATATTGAAGGAGAAGAGTTGCCTATTTTAGCATTCAAGGAGCCTAGTTCTCACTTCAATAGTTAAAAACACCATTAGTGTAATTTTGTAATTTCACATTGCGTACGCCTTTCCTTTTAGTTACAACTAGCACTTGCACTAGGAGAGGGTGCAAGGGTTACGCCGATAGAGAATTATTTGATTATATTTAATTGAAAGAAATATTTTTATAAAGTTCATTTTTGAGAAATAAATTATAGTAACAAGAAGATGAAATACCAGTTTTGAAACCAAACTAAACACAAAAGCATTTTGTTCTAAAATATTGAGAGCTAAATTGTAAGGCTCCGTATCTATTAACAAGTTTGATAACGAAAACTAATGAGGCAAGACACTTTCATAGCCTGAAGACTAAATTATATCTATGACCATTAAACAAGTTTCTACCACAATGTTGTGGTGAATGTAAAATTTATTTTATTTATTTATTACAAATACACAACCAAGATGGATTTTTGAAACACCAATTTTCCAGCAAAAAATGGAGTTTCAGGCATTTTCTTGTAAATTTGGAAGGGTTCTGAAAAATTACATGATCATGATTAGTAGGTGTCAAACAAAACCGTAACTAGGCAATTATCAAACCAAATTGTTGTAGATGGATTTTGGTATACCATCAAATAAGTTGTTGACTAAATAGTTTCCCATGATAAGGCACCCCATAGGTGAAAGACTAGGAAGGGTGGTCCTTTCTCCACATCCTAATCACTCTAAAATTTATAACATTGTTGCCATATTAATTGTGCTGCAAATATTCAAATGAGTTATATAAAATATTAGAATTGAACCACAAAGATCTCATAAATGTGGAAATTATCCCATATCCTAAACTTAAGACCAAAATTCTTTAATAATAGAGGTGTGATCTGACTGGATCATAAAAAAAATAACAAACATGCAAAGACATGGATTTTGTGAACAATAAATTGGATCAAGGAAAACTATGTGCAGGTGTAGGTGTTGGAAAGATTACAGAAGGGAAAAAGCTAGATTGTAGAGTGATTTCTTAAGTGCCCTGGACTCTATCACATTTGCAGTTGCATCCGCGGATAATACACATGTCAGAATTTGGAATATGAACTAAACAATCACTGTTTCAACTTCTTGTGTTTGATGGAATTTCTTCTTGGGCCTACGGAACCTTGCAATGCATAGGTTTCTATAAATTGGAGGTTGCATTGGTTCGTAAAAAATGCAATGGGAGGAAAATTTTCATATTGTGCTTTCTCAGATTGATGGAAGAAGGAACACTTTAATGTTGTATCTTATTCTCTTAGAATTGTATGTAGTATTTTGAAGAGATGGTCCAAGCAAAGCAAAGGAGCATAGAAGAAAAGGCAAATATGCAGCTAATGGAGCAAGGGCCAGATTGAATCCATATAGCCAAGGTCTTATTGAATGAAACAAGGGGCAGATTGTATCCAATCATTTGTACATTCATTGAATATGACAATTTGCTACATAATATAAATAGTAGGCAATTGCAACTGCCACAATTTGTTTTTTCTCTCTTTGGAGGGTTTCTAGGATAAATATAGTGTTCTTAATTCTTCTCTAAGTTCTCTTCCTCTCTTTGACTGTCACTTAGTTTCTAATTAAGTAGTGTAGTACAATTTCTTATTTCATAATTTCTACAAGCTTAGGCTTGAGAAATTTATAATCAAACACTATTGTACTTATAGCAGCATTGTTGTACTAGTGCAAAGACTATATAAGAACATGCTTTGAATCTAAACTTAGTTGTAAAAGTTGGATTTCATTATTTGGTTAAGCACAAATCATCTCAATTTCAACATAATTATATAATACGAGTAAATCAAGATTGATTTGAAACTACGCAAAAATTTCAACATATTATTACATAATTTGATACACTACAAAAACACCACTTAATATATAATATCAAAATCTTGTTAGCTTTTAGTGATTGTCTCATATGACTTGAATTTCATGAGGGGGTTGAAAGTTTTTGCTTGCATCACTACAAAAACACCACTTAATATATAATATCAAAATCTTGTTAGCTTTTAGTGATTGTCTCATATGACTTGAATTTCATGAGGGGGTTGAAAGTTTTTGCTTGCATTGATGGGGCAGGTGTGTTGGTCTGCATATCTTATTTTAAAAGCTCAAGGTTGAATAATCTATAGATGTTATTGCATTTGTATGTTCCATCTCTAGGTTGGCTCTAATGTTGACTATGCTTTTCCAATAGATCATATACTCAAATTTGTTGTGAGTTTTTATATGTGATATAAAAATTTCTGATAAACATCCATAAAGTAACTAGAACTAATTTTGAAATGTCAATAAGGATAACCATCACAATTATTCATGTGTTATCAATGTTCCATGCTTTTGTTGTTAGTTTAACATAAGTTGTGACAATATGCAGATGAACAAAGAAAAATCTTTCTATCAACAAAAAATAAAACTACTAAGCCAAAATAAACGTCATTCCCTTTGAAACCCCTATCAACTCATGATTTATAAAATCAGAACTAACACAATCTATGAATTAAAGTTAAACATAGTTTCAATCCCATGGAAATCAGTTGTTATGGTAACACTTGGGTAATGTTATATTGAAGTGAACTACATTGTGTACTAAAAGCCAAGGTTTTCTTGGTCATATTTTATTCAAAAATTCATAATTTCTAAGAACCGGAGGAGAAGACTATTTTGGCCATACTAAACTAAATTCTTAATGTGAAGATCGAAATAACCATGTAAAGAACCCAATTCTGAAACTATATTAATCTTATAGTGATAATGAAATCGATCCCACAACATACTTATCAACAACTCTTCAACTCTTTATGAGAGAAACGATTTGTGAACATCTTAAATTGAATATATAATACTTAATAGGAAAATGACACAATCTATCAACAGGTAGAGCTAAACCAACAATTGACGTTATTCTTTATTAAGTATCATATCATAGGTACGTTTATCTCATTATGCTAGAAAACATAAAATAAGTTTGTATTTTGTTTGACATGTAGGTATCCAACATTAGAAAACCGAGCAAGGCACTATGATTTCTCAACTGAATTCATGAAGACAAGAGGACACACATACATTGGTATGAGTAAGGTGTGCACAAATATAATGGGTTTGTTAAAGGACTCAAGAAATAGGGAGAAGGTAGTTTTCTTTGAAACAGAGTATTAACATGTTAGAGTAATAAGTTATTATACTTAATTAATTATATCATACTGGTTAATTAATTAAGTCACTTAAGCTAAACTTAGACACATTAATAATTGATTAATTATTAAGTGTGCACACTAGGGCTTTATTTAGGGTTTCTTGATCTCCTTCATAAGGATTGATCTCTTTGTAATAATTGATTCTCAATAATGCATTTTTACTTTGAAGTTTATAAAACATCTTCTTTGGTTCTGCATGTCTTTTGCATGTGACAGGTGATTGCAT
>VCHN02005239.1:0-10049 GCA_007115665.2 Sequoiadendron giganteum | reverse complement strand
CAAATCCCCATATTTGAAAGCTATTTTGTTTAGAACCTTATATTCATTTAGAAAATTAGAGTAATATTAGCAAAATGAAAAGAAATTTTATTGAAGAGCCCTCCTTCTAGCGCCATTTTGTAGACGTCAAAATCTGCATCATGGTTAGCATGATTCTAACATCCTCATAGGATAATACAACATTCTTCAAATTAAATGACAAAACTAATCTAAGCATGCAAATAAGACATGAAGTATATCTATCCTATGGTGGATTGGTGCAACTTAGTTGTGTAGGAAGTTGCCCTTTCCCAATCCATGATAAGCAAAACTGCCAAACTGATAGTGATGAAGAGCAAGATATCCTCTCAAATGAAGAGAGTAACCTTGCAATCAGAAAATGTTGTTGCTAAGCAAATGGTGTGGTGATGAACAAGATTAGTTCTCTCATGAAGAGAGTAACCTTGCAAGTGAGAATGTGTTGTGTGTTGTAGATGATTTGTGTTGAAATGCTTTGCATTTTATAGATTCAAGATTAGGAAGAGTGATAGATTTGGATGAATGTGGGATCATTCATGAGCCAATGACAAGGTGCCACTTGTCAAGTTGTGAGAGGGTGAGCAATGTGCAAGTCTTGGCCCATGTGCCAATTTGAAATTCAAATTTGGATGAAATGACATGTTTAGGGGGGATGAAAGGTGCAATAAATGCCATGTTTGACTTGTGCAAATAGCATTTAAAACCTTGTTGGAAGGGACAAGTCCCTTTTGGGGGAAGATTCAAATTGGAAGAATATTCCATTTTGATTCCATTTTGAATGTAATTAGAGGAAATAATAAATCAAATAAATGATTTATTGGTGCAAGTGGGTGGGTTAGTTAGGAGTTTGGATTTGACTCTAGTTGAGTCAAAAGCTAGAGAATGATAATCATGATTAGAAGTTAATTAATTTAGATTAATTAACTTAGGGGATATTAGGAGGTGACATTTGATAAATCAAATGAGAAGAACTTTAAGGATTTGATTAAATAATTTTATTTATTTAATGAACCTTAGGAAATTAATCAATAAATTGCTTTAATTGATTAGTAGAAGGACTGAATGCATGATGTTAGTTAAAGCGGAATGCATAATGTTATTTTTGGATGTCTACACTATACTACTTGTTGCACTTGCCATGGAACTAGTTTGAGCTTTAGGCTCAACCCCATGGTCACCTTGCTCAACCTCAAGTTCATATTCAGATTTAGTTTCAACCTCATCCTCACTCATGTCTTGAGAGCTCATTGTGACAGTGCAATAAACAATATAAATTCTATAAGTGCCTAGTTTCAACCTAGTTTAACAATTTTGGAAAAATGAAAAAATGATGTGGAATCTTGATGACAAAGTGAAAAATGAATGAACATTGAAATGAATCTATGAATCTATGAGTATGCACACAGTTATACTAAGAGGGGGGGAGGTGGGGGTATGAATTTGTATAATACTTATCAATTTTAATCAATCACATCAACCACACATATGCAAGCTCTAGCAATTGAGAACACATGATTTACGTGGAAACCCTTTCAAGAAAAAATCACAGCAAAATATTGCTTATATATTATAAATTAATCGTCTTCTTGTAAGTTCCAACCTAATTGAGATTCCAATCTCCACTTGACAGAATTATAGGTTCCAACCTATTGGAGGCTTCAACCCCCACTCAACTAAACTCCAACCTTGAAAGAGGCTTCAACCTCGATTTGATAGGCTCCAACCCCCACACAAACTGAGCTTCAACCTAGCAAGAGGCTCCAACCTCTATTTGATAGGCTCCAGCCTATTTCATTATTCACTGTTGATATGATAAACTCCTTCACCAAATCTGATACAAACACAAATTTGATCCACAAATCTGATCCAACTACAACTTCTCTTCCTTCTCAAATTTGAACACACACCATGCAATATCCTTAAACATTTCACACAATAAAGTTTTCTCACACATCTGATCACAAATTACAAGTTCGATCCAAACACAAATCTAATCCACTCAAATGTTAACCTTCCTTCCCAAATCTGATCACTACCATGCGCAATATCTCTCACAAATCTAATCCTAATCATGGCAATATTTTAACATAATTTTCTTCCGTACCATCTTCTCAAATTCACTTCACACTCTTATTCTTTACATATATTCGTTAAATATATTTGCATTTATCATTCATATATGAGTTGCATATGCAGTCAAAATAGATCTGAATTACACTTCATCTTTCTGCCTTTTATATCTTTTTAATCTACTCTTCTAGAAGAAATAAATCATTGAATTGTTGCCTTTTGGTTCTCACTTTAACTTCTATTTATACCAATTCAATTTGCCACGGGATCTGTGTTTATGAGAGATGGGTTTCTTTGAAAAGTGACAACTATATAAATGGATGTCTTTTAATAAGCCCAATCGCTGCCTTTTAAGTTTCTTTAATAATTATTCTAAAAATAATGGCAGATTTTTTACTTAAATCATTGCCTTTATTAATCTCTAATATAGCCCTTAGTAAATTGCTCTTTAGAATATTAGTCGCTGCTCTTTAACAACTTCACATCCTTTGTAAAACTAATTGTTGCCCCTTCAGGAATATATTAAAGGCTGCACATCTTATTTTAACTAGGGATTTAAATATATATACGAATTTGGCTTGGTAAATGAGAAGTAAGTCGTCCATCTTTTGATAAATAATTTAATTTAACTTGGCAAAAACATAGTCGGCCACCCTTAGAGATAATAATGTAATTTGATCTTGCAAAAGCATAGTCGGCCATTTTGAGCATAGAATTGTCTCATTTATGAAGTAAATCAAACGCTACCAATGTATATAATATATGCTTCTCATATATCCACTGCCTTGAGGATGATCTCGCTCCTTCATATCAATGAATACACTTTCTCAATTATGTTTAAATCTTTAATTTAAACATACATCTCTCTAAATCAATCTTCCAAATATCCAATAGCCTCTTAATGGTTAACTTCTTATAACATGCCATTTCTCTTTGCCTTGATATTAATGACTTCATTTCTAGCACCGTGCCTTTGACATCAATGACTATATGTCTTCTCACCTTTGACATCAATGACAACATTGCTGCAAATGCATATTCATAGATTCATTTCAATGTCCATTGTTCATTTTTCATTTTGTCATCAAGATTCAACATCAAATTAGATTTTTGAAAATTAAACTTTAAAAAAAAACAAAAATATTGGAAAAATAGTCAAAGAAACCTACCTTGTGTTTGAAAAATTCCTCTAAGTTGATGTAGAATCCTCCAAGCCGCCTTTGTTTTTTCTTCTTGCTCCTTCTCACCCCTCTTGCACTTGTAACCTCAATCTCACTCCTTCACTCACTCTTTTCTCTCCTCTTCACCTAGCTGTTGGAAAACTTAGAAAACCAAATGTGAGGAAAAAAAAAGGATTTGGCAATGTTTTGTAAAGCTTAGAGGGCATGGAAGGGACCTACTTGCCATTAGGGCTCGCCCCTAGGCATAGGAATCAGAAAAAAAATAATTTAAAAAAAATACTTTTTCTCAGATGCCTAGGCAAGGAAATGCCTAGACGTCCCAGAGACATTCGAGGGATGCTTGGGCGTCCTTGAGACGTCGTGAAGCCATCCCAACATCTCCTTAGCATTTCTGAAAAACTAACGGCAATGGGGGTACGGAAATACAGAAAGGGGACAAAAGAACAATTTTAAAAAAATTACTTTTTCTCGGATGCCTAGGCAAGGAAATGCCTGGACATCCCAGAGATGTTCGAGGGATGCTTGGGCATCCTCAAGACATCCTGAAGCCATCCCAACGTCTCCTTAGCATTTCTGAAAAACTAACAACAATGGGGGTACAGAAATACAGCAAGGGGACCTCCTCGACTCGTCCCTACATCTTGGGGATGTCCCCATCTCAAAAATGGGGAAAAACATGGGAGACGTGTCCCTGTGGTACATCAATTTAAATGGGCATTCCCTTAGTCAAATTTTGCCTAAATATTGCCATTACCGCACCCATGTTCCTAAGCCTCAAGTCATCATCAAAAAATAAAAAGAATTCCAAGTCAAGGGAACTCCTAATTGTTTTGACATGTTAAGGTTTAAAAGGCCACAAAGTTAATGACATTGCTAAGTTTGTGAAATGGCAACGAGGTTCAAGATGTTACGTAGTTTGCACTTTCACTAACTTTGTGAAATTACGACAAGAAGCGAGAGGGGAAAAAATACAAGGAACCTTGCAATTCTTCACATCATAACTTTCGTGATTTCATAAACGTTGCGACAATGCGATAAAGGATTGAGGATTTGAAGTTTTAATGAAGGACAACTTGCAAAAGTTCTCTCAGTTGAAAAGTTTAAAAACTTTGCAAAAGCATGAAAGGAATCACCATAATCCCAAGGTTGTGACAAAGACAAAAGACAAGGGAGAATGAAAGGAAAGGAAGAAGATAAGTGGCAAGGTTTCAAATATCAAATAGTTTACAAATTCACGAACCATGCAACATAACTCGCACAAAGGTTGAAGTCTCGACAAACAAAGAGAGGGCCGAACACAATGAAGTTTATGAATGCAAACAAGGGTGCCAAAATGTTATAAACACTACAACTACCCCCTAGGAATTGCAACAATCCTTCCAAGCACCAAGAATGTGGTGAAAGACCCCTCGTCTATGAAAGACCCCTCATCTACCAAGGAATCCTTGTGTCTCTAGCAGCCTTAATAGACATAAATGAAGATCTATGTGGGGTGGCTGGTAGGCCTTAAAAGAACACTCCCCACGTTGTGCAAGTACTTCCAAGGATATTTGGAGCATGATCTCAAGAGCAAATCATGAAAAAAGACCTCCCAAAAGGTGTGGACGATTGTTGCAAACTACAAATCTAAGGAAGTCCGAATTAATGTTGATTTGCATGCCTCTATCCTTGGTTAGCGGTGATTTTGGCAACCCACAAGAACTATAAAAGAAAAAAACTTTCATTGTAAAACATGGCTGGTCTTCGTTATGAGATTTACAATCAAGGCATAGCAGCTACATGAGACAATCAACGGGATGCAGAATATAATGGTTGTTATGAATTCCTTCATAGGTCCCAATAAGAAAGTAGAAAATTGGTCAAAGTACTCCCAATAAGAAAGTACGGGACCAGATAGATTGGCTATTATTTTACAGGTTGATTTAGTTGAAAAGAAAATTCTAACTGAAAAAGGAGAGTAGAAAATTGGTGCCAGGTGCAAACCACTCCTAAGGAGAGTACGGGACCAGATACATATAGCTCCCAATAAAACAGGACTAGATAGATTGCCTAATATTTTACAGGATGATTTAGTCGAAAAGAAAACTCTCATTGAAAAAGGAGAGTAGAAAATTGGTCAAAGTGATCCACCACTACATACATAGGAGAAGTACAGGCCACACCTAAGGAGAGTACAGGACCAGATACATATAATGGCTATTCCGAATGCCTTCATTGCTCCCAATAAGAAAGTATGGAACCTGATAGATTGGCTAGTATTTTACAGTTTGATTTAGTTGAAAAGAAAATTCTCAATGAAAAAGTTGAGTAGAAAATTGGTCAAAGTGATCCACTCCTACATACATAAGAGAGTAGGTGTCATGTGCAAGCCACTTGGAGAAGTCTTGGGTTTCCTTGGTACCATCACATATCAATGACATTAAATTTCCACAGTCCATGTTATTGTTTTGAAAGCTTTTGGATTTGACTGTGTGAGCATGTTATCCTGATGATGGATCATAGAGTATGATCCGAAACATTGATAGAAAAAAATTCAAAATCCAAAAGCTTTCAGATTCACTATCACATATCTTACTGAAATTACCCACTTGTTAAACATGTAATACAATAGGGGAGAGGGGCCCAAAGTAAGGCAGGAGCCTATACTGGGGAAGGAAGTAGTCCCACGTGGGCCACACACTAGACCGCCTTAATATGCAATTGTAAACCGATTTTCACCCAAAAAGTCAGCAAGGGTACTCGATTCATTGTACCGCCAAAATTGTATTATAATCGGTTTATATTTGTCCTAAACACGAATAAGTAATCGTAGTTCTTACATGTCAAAGAATTTTCATAGCACATCTGACACCACAAATATACAAGCCATATTGATTCTTACTGGCCCGTAGCTTTACAACTTGCACCCAAAATGTAAAATTAGTATAACCCACACTCCCCTTTAATATCACCACTTGCATTACCTCACGGCCACTATTTTAATACAAGTGGCACAAGGAGAACAACTACGAGCCAAGAATGTCCCATCACCAAATCCAATCCCACTATGCCATCAATACAACACTAAAAGGAAAATAAATCATTCATAACTGTCCCATCTGTCAAATCCATTCACACGGCAACTGGTTCAAACTCCTCTTTTGCCACCTGCAACCACCAAAACAGTGGCAGTAAGGCCACCACAATCATCTAACCAACAAAAAAACACTGCATGCCATAAATACATACAAACTATGCAATTGAAGGCACCCAAACAAATTTTCAAATTTGAAAAAGGAGGACTGAAATTAAAGACTCCATACCAAACGGTATTGAACATATAAAGAGATTTTCAAATTCAAAATTGCATTTCCATTTACCGCGTCTCACTTTCATACAACATTTTCCTAGAGGCAGACAAACAAAGAGGAGAAGAAGAAGCAGCACCAGTAGCACACTATCAACATTCAGGTACTCTACACAAACAGATTGTTTATGCCTATGAATGCCAATCTAAAACTTCTTGTTTATGCCTATGAATGCCAATTTTTTCAATGCTATGCAAGTGATTTTCACCATGCAGTCATACCTTTGCTTTTTCATATAAACTATTCATGTCCCTATGACACTATGTTGTATGCGATGGTAATGTTTCTCAAAAAAACCTATTACTCAACATCTGGGGTTTCAACTTACACTGTTTGTGAATGTCCAAGAAGTTTTTTTCATTTTTTGGGCTCTTCTTACGTTCTCTATGCCTCCCAATATAGATCTGTTATATTCACTGTAAAAGTTATGTGACCCACATACCTGTAACTCAATATCTGGGGTTTCAACTTATAATGTTTATGTATGTCAAGTCATTTAAGTTTGTTTGTTGGACTTTTTTTATGCTCAATGGTTGCCAATATAGATCAGTTCTATGCACCCTAGTTGTTTTTCGAACACCACTATGTCACAATTATATCTGGTGTTTCAACTTTCTCTATTTATGAATGTCAAGTAATTTCAGTTCAATTCCTAGTATTTTTGTTATGTTCTATATGCCTGGGTATATAAATCAGTTATTTGCATTGTAAATGTTTCTCACCCACTACCCTCTGACTCAATATCTGGGGTTTCAACTTAACACTGTTTATGGATGTCAATGCTTTCCAGTTCCTTAGAATGTGATTGTTAAACCCTATGTGATTGTTGCACAAGGCCAGGTCACTTTTTTTGAATGGCAATGTCATTGTTGCAACAGATTCTTTCTAACTCACTATCTAGGGTTTCGACTTGTACGGTTTATAATTGTGTATGAATGTTCAATTTCAACGTTTTCATATATCACAAACTTGTAACTCAATATCACGGTGTTTCATACTTGATGACTGATGATGAATGACAATCAATTTCAGTTACCTACATTGTTAATTCCAATCGGCTTTATGGCATTACACAAACTCCTTTCATTTCAATCGAAAATGTTGTAAACATGTGCAATTCAAACAAATTAGTATGATCACATAAAACTTCAACAATTACTAAATTTACCATTATAAACTATCAACTAACACAATAAAGGAAAAAAAAAAAACGCATCACTCTGTCTTTAAGGGTGTTCAATGGTCTTTCTTATCATTGTTTCAAACATGTCTCAATAATGTGTGTAGGTTCAATATAAAGTTGATATGAGGTCCAAGCCAATGAAGAATAGAGCCACAACAAGGTGGCCTGCATGTCAAAGAGGGGTTTCATTCCCCCCTAAAGAAGAACAACATGTAGAAGCGGAGACAGTTGTCGTAGTTACTGCTCCATCAGGTAGGCGGACAACAGCATCACAACATTGGGAATTCACAATGAATGAAACAGTTAATCATCTAACAAATGACATGGTGGATAGCCAACGTGACGAACATAACGATGGCCTAACTCTTCCCTCAGCCCCTACCCCACTGTTTTGGTTGGCAGATGGATCTATGAATATGGTTAATAACAGTCTAAGTCTTCCATCACCCTCTGCCCAACCCTCTTGGTTGGTAGAGGGAGCTACTGATGAGGGTTATGATGGTTTAAGCCTTCCCTCAGCCCCTACCCAACCATCTTGGTTAGCGGATGGTGCCAAAAAATTGGGTATTGTCTTGTAGTGCAAAGAAGAGCAATGAACTTATTCATTGCCTTCTCCACCTGCCACTTCTACCATACCACAATTGCTAGATTACTATGCAGATATGAGCAAGGAAATAGAGTAGGAGGAAGACATAGCTAAAAAGCAACAAGATAGGAAGGAGAGAGAGCAAAAGAAGGAGCAAGAGATAGTTCAAAGGATACAAGATAGGAAGGAAAGAGAGCAAAAAAGGGACCAAGACTAAGTTCAAAAAAAACAAGATAAGAAGGAAAGGCAAGACAAGATGGAGCAACTAAGGGTTCAAAAGAAACAAGATAGGAAGGAAAGAGAAATCAACTGGGCTCATACGTCATTGCAATGAGAAAGACATAAAAGCGGTCCTACAAACCCATTAGCACACAACCATGCCTTGTTTCGGGATATATTGAACATATACATCCCACTGTTTGGAGAGTTGAATGTCAATTCGAGTGTCAACCCAAATATAGCCTGCACTCCACTCTCCGTTGCAAATAGTTGTTCAGCACCATTGCATGTAATTAGCACTCAATTTACAAATGCAAATGCAAATCATGTAAGGACAACTCAAAACACACAAGCAAGAGACGAGAACACATCTCTAGATGTTTATCTTGGCATGCTTGATTAATGTTGGGAGTGACCATCACTACAACTATATGACCGATTGGCTACTTTTTTGCTATGTATTATGGGCTGCAATATATAGTACAATTGTTGGTTGTTTTATTTTATTGTTGGGGAATGTAATACCTTGATATTAAGCAGAAAAATTTGCCCACCACGTCACCCTACCACTTGTGCATCAAGCCCAATATTTTATATTTTATTTTGAAAAAATCAAGCACCCTGCCACATGTCAAGCACCATTTACTTTGACATGTCCAAAACGGGCCCATTTTGCCCTCCACCCCAAAGTGGAGCCCATTTGCCTCCTTAATCGGCAGACACATCTACGTATAGTGGATCAGACAACTGCGTGTCCATGACAGCCTTGCCACCCTAAACCAACAATTTAGAGCATTAATCGCTCACCGCCTCCTTCGTTACCTCCATTGACCAACTTGCCTTACGTGTCCCTTCGCATTTACTCGGACTGTCAGGCAAGTAAATCGGAGATCAAGGTTCATTCAATGCTCCAAATTCTCACATATCCCACTCACTCTCATTCCTTTTGTTTGCAAACATTCTCGACTGTTCGTTTGGTTTCACACCGAAACTTGTTCGGCCATGCATTGGCGAGGCTTCTTTTAACCAAAGCATTTTTAGTATTAAACCATGTTGCATACTATGAACATTTATTCACAAACCGTTGTGCCTTCGCGGTTTTATTTTCTTTTCGCGGCTTTGCCTTGTTCATTATCGCTCGTAGCTCTCGGCATCTTCCATGTGGCCTCCTATCGGAGCTTCCTGTTGTACCATTTTGCTTTCCCTCTGTTGAGTTCCGTACATTCGACGCGTGGCCTTCTCTCGCTGCTTTTCTTGTCTGGCCCACTTTACGGTTGCTTTTTGCTCGACGTTTTCCACGTGGCTTCCCTTCAAAGCTTTTTGTTGCAGCATCCCTCTTTATTTTTGTCGAGCTTTGTGTGTTTGACACGTGGCGTGTCTCTATGCGCCCGTTATCTGGGATTTGCCGCCTGTTCGTTGGTTTTTCTCTATTGTCGCGTGTTGTT
>VCHN02002335.1:0-17633 GCA_007115665.2 Sequoiadendron giganteum | reverse complement strand
GAGGATTTACTATTATGAAACCCTTGGTTAATTTCTTGTGCACATTTGTGAAAACCCAAGTGTGTAAACAATCTACTTCTGTTAAAATTAATATCCTATTGTTGTTGAATATAGCACAACTTCTTTCATTTACTGTACAATGTGCTTTGTACATTCTACTTATAGTTATTTTCATGAGTTGTGCATTTAACATTTATATTTATGCATTGTCTTTTTACTTTACTTTATAAGTGAATGAAGGTCTTTTTTGTTGTCTTTACAAGATCTGCAAAACAAATTCTCCTAAGTTTTGTAGCAATTTTTTTATATCATTTTCTATGTTTCCTTTGGCTGTCCAATACAACAGACTAGCATTTGTTTATATTTTTATACTTTCTATTGCACATATAGCAGGCCAGCATACGTATATTTGTCATTTTACATTCTATGTCTCTTATTCATTCAGCAAATCGATATATATGTGTGTATCCTTTGCCTATCCTTTGGGAATGCAAACAATGGTACTGGTTAATCATTTTCTTCTGCATCTTATTGAATTTGTAAAAGAATGTGTACAATGTTATTTATATATATATATACCTGTAAAACACATATTAAGCAGTGTGTTTCAAATTGTAAATGAATCTGTGCAATGTTTTATACATTCATTTACAAATTATGTGTCTGTTGTCTCCTGTTTATTGAGCAGAATGATATATATGTCTATTTCCTGTAACTATCCTTTGAAAATGCAAACAATGGTACTGGTTAATCATTTTCTTCTGCATCTTTCATGACCCGTTAAGGGTTTATTCGATGATTGAAAAATTATTACTACTTGTTTATGAAATAAATCATTCCTCTTACACGCATTCTCGCCGTGTGCTATTTTATTTTGTTGGGTCATGGTGCTATTTTTTTCTCCCACATTGCATGTATGGATGTATGTATGTTTGTATGCATGCACATACATATATACATGCATACATATATTTATATATATATGTATGTATGTATGCACATACATACATACAAACATACATATATATATGTATGTATGTATGTATATATAAAGTTGTCTGTCCATGGTGTGAGGTAACAACAAACATCATTCTCCTTTCAAAGTGTATGTATGTATGTATGTATGCACAAGCATACATACATATATATATATATATAAATGATTTCCTCTCCCTGTTTTTCCACGTACTCACGGTCTTGTAAAGACCATTGTATCATGATTTTGTATGCAAAAATGATAGAGGAATTTCGTGGGTTTGAGCACATGTCTGCAAACAATGATTAATGGTCTGCATCGACCTTTTTATAAAAAACCCATGTGCATACGAGCATAAATCAGCAAACCCATTTAGTATACACCATTTTTTGTGAAAACCCTTGCTTTGTTTTTCCAAATACAGGTTTTTTTGGGGTTAAATGATTAAATACGACCTGCTAAACTCGACTGTCTCATGATATTGTCTCTAGAAATGATGAGGAATTTCCTGGATTTGACTAGATGTCTGCAAATTTCTGAAAACCCTAGTGTACTCCTACAAGTGAGGAATTATTATTATGAAACCCTTAGCTAATTTCTTGAGCACAATTCTGAAAACCCAAGTGTGTAAACAATCTACTTCTGTTAAAATTTATATCCTATTGTTATTGAATATAGCACAACTTCTTTCATTTACTGTACAATATATATATATGTGTGTATGTATGTGCACACACACACACACACACACACACACACACACACACACACACACATATATATATGTCTTTATGTATGTGCAAACATACATGCATACATATATATATGTATGTCTGTATGTATGTACATACATACATAAATACATACATACATATATTTATGAATTTATGTATGTCTGTATGTATGCACATACATACATACATATATATTTATGAATGTATGTATGTATGCACATACATATATATATGCCTTCCATCGCCATGAGAACCTTCCAAAAAGAGCATGCGGTAAAATGATGGAAAATAATGGGGTACCCACCAAAAAAAAATTAGTCATATGCTTAAATCGGACTCCAAATGAAGATTAATTAGGGTGTAATGTGTTTGGTGTCTACTGCTAAAGTAAGGAGATTAATATGTAGGAGTGATTTTTAATAAGCAGGAAAATGATTTTTTAAGGTGCCAACATGAATTAGACCCATTGACTTTTGAGTGGATTTGAATGATATAATAGTTTTATTTAAATGTTAATAGTGACACATTTAGGTGTTTTTTTTGCTTTGCAATGTATATCAGAGATTTTCTCCAACGTATATGTTTATATGAATACATGCATGTATGCTTGTGTTTCTATGAATGTTTACATGTATGTTTATGTTTGTATGATTGTATGCATGCATACAAACATGCAAAAAATCATAGATATATAAGGCTCCCCAAATAAACATCAAATCTAAATATAATGCAGAATTCGGTCATATCATCTCTAAAAACCTACGTAAGTGGCAGCTACAATTTCAAATGCTATAACAAATTCAAATTTGAAACACAACAATCAAATTGAATGCATTCAATTGTCGGATTCAAATTTATAAATAAGAGGGACAACAACCAATGACATTCACAATTAATCTCCCCTAGTAATATCCTCTCCATACTACAGACCATTGAATGGCATCCTTTGCACATTCCTCATATATCCAAGGTTGATGAGAAACAATGAATATAAGTTGAATAAATCTTGGTATACAATTCTATTAACATTTATATGTTTTTACATATATTTATCTATTCCATATGGATTTTTTAATATGTTGAACTTGATTAATTATGTGTTGTTGTACATGCATTATTTCAAATGTTGTATGATGTTTGTATGTTACTAGCCTCGGTTGCGACTACCCGTGGTTGTAAATATTTTCTTGCAGGCATGAGAGAACAAGGAGAGGTGGTGCAACAAAGTTCAGGGTGGGCAGTTTGGTAAATGTGTTTGTCAACACACCAAATAATTAAGGATTTTTTGTTCAAATGGCTCTATGTTTCAATTATTTTTCTATATTGTTCACTAACTAGTATGTATTTTTATTTATTTCAATAAATATTGTCCATGTTTGTTTGTTCTATTATATTTGTTTGTTCTGGCATGAATGTAAAATGGCTAGGAGGTTTTAAAAAGCATGTCAAATTGCAAGATTACATTTTAGGTAAAGTCGTTCAAGACTTTACTTTGGTTGTGACCCGGTAGACATAGTGTTCATTTATAATGCTCATTTTTCATATTCATTGTAAACTTACATTTAAAATTTACAATTAGATTGATTTCCAAGTGTAGGTGTTGAAAAATTTATAATTTCAAATAGATTAATTTTTGGATATGCTGCATATAGATGTATAGATATATGTATGCATATACTTAGTTGTGTATACATATGTACATATATGTATGTATGTATGTATGTATGTATATACATACATACATATATATATTTACATATATGTATGCATGTATACACAACTATGAAGGTTGTAAAGAGCATGTCAAATTAGAAGATGACATTTCAGGTCAAGTATTTCAAGAGTTTACTTACATATATGTATGCATGTATATATATGATGTTCATTTTTCTTATTCATTGTAAACTTACACTTATAATTTACAATTAGATTGATTTCCACTTACACTTACAGTTACAATTTTTATATGTGTACATAATTTTCTGAACTTCATTTACATACATTTCTTAGTGTACATTTATATTTCCAACAATGTTAGTTAGATGAATACAACAAACACATATCCAATAAAATGATTGATGAATACAACCAACACAAAATCGATTTCGAATCACAAAAGCATAGATCATTAACTTTAAACATGATTAAGACAAAGTTGGAAAGAAGACAAGGAGTCTTCAGTCTTAGAAAAAAGACACTGGCAAACATCAAAGTAATATAAGTTGACTACAAACTACCATTCAGTTCTACAAAATTGGACAGTTGTATCCTTTGGCTATCCAATACAACAAACTACTATCCTTTGGTTGTCCAATACAATAGACTAGCATTCAGTTTTACAAAAAACACTCTAGCACACTTCGAGGTCAAAATTTTGACAACAAAAAATCCTAATCAGACATCCACAGATCTGATTAAGAAGTGGTGTTTCCTTGGGGTTCAACTGACTCTGCATCAACTGGAGAAGATGTTAAGGACTGCGGATTGT
This sequence comes from Sequoiadendron giganteum, assembly GCA_007115665.2. Taxonomy (NCBI): domain Eukaryota; kingdom Viridiplantae; phylum Streptophyta; class Pinopsida; order Cupressales; family Cupressaceae; genus Sequoiadendron; species Sequoiadendron giganteum. Next base: position 13,435 of record VCHN02002335.1, on the reverse strand, counting down.
TTTGTATGGCACTTGCAATACAAGCAAGCAATGCATGATTTGCCTCTGGAGTGAGTTGTAACTATGGAGAGTAGCCTTCAGAAGACCCATTTTGTATGTTGCTAAGAGTAGCAAAGGCTGGAGCCAAAATGTTAACCATGTCCCTTAAAATTGGATGTTGACTTGGAAGAGGAGTTGTAGGAGTACTCTTACTTCTGTTTCTTTCTGCTCTTTCTGCCTGCTTTTCGTTTTCCTTCAACTGTCGAGCAATCTTTGCTTGCTCCCTTTGAAGCTCCTTTTGATGTCGCTGCCTCAACTTCTCCTCTACAATTTTTTGTTTTTTTGCAGCTCGCTCCAATCTATTTGCCTCCCTCTATGCGAGGATTGCTTCTCTTTCTGTCTTCTTTTCAGCCATTTGCTCTCTTTTCCTTTCCTGCAATTCTTGGTTTCTTCATTTTTGTGCCTCTTGTTCATTCAGCAAATTGAATAAATCATTTGATGTCAAAATTTGAGACTGCCTACTAAGGCGTAAGACCCCATTGCAACCTATATTAGATGATTGGTGCACCCTTTTCATTGGGAGTTGCAAAAAAATGCTTCTCTTGCTCGTTGGTTGCTGATCATTGACTTCTGTGCATGGCACATAGTCAACCTCTTTGTCACTTGAGTCATTACCTTCGAGTCCATCCTCATCATCATTTGCAGCCTCCCAATTTCTCCCAGTTGTGAAGTAATGGATGACATCTTCAGGATCAACATTTGGTGGTGATGGCATGGACAACCCTTCATCCACTTGACTGAAATTGAGATGTACCCCTAGGTTCAAAGCTGCATCTTGAAATTCAGATGGCAGATTGAGACTCTCTTCATTTGCAATTGCCTGATTGCATGAATGAACTACTGGTTCTTGTTCAATTTCTGTTGCTTCAATGTTTTTTGGACAATATCCTTCTTCACTTGTTGGATTGGGGGGTATGCTTGCAGAAAAGGTGTCCACAAACTATCCAATCTAATCCTCATTCCAACCTACTATCCTCAAACATGTTTCTGCTGCCATGAACTATGCCTCAGCATCAGCTGTATCACCCTCTGTTTCTACTCCCAATGTGGTTCCTTCCTCTTCAACCACGAAAGCTTGGCTTGGCCCCATATCAAAGTCAAGTGCATGTCTATTCAATGGCCAAATTCCCATTCTTCGAAAACCACTTGCAATGTTATTAGAGGTCAAAGCTTGTGCAAAAGCTTTGCTGGCAAGTGTTGCCAACTCTACCCTTCCAATGTCAAGTTGAGGATTTTCAGATAGCCATATACTCCTTTTTTGTTTGAAGTAGTTCTTAAATGGTGAGAACACACTAACATCAAGGGGCTGCAATTTGTGGCTGCAATGTGTTGGAAGTGTGAGCAGATCTATTCCCATAGTCTTTGCTTCTTCAATCGTTTTGAATGCAACATGGCTGCCATGACCATCAAAGATGAGAAGTTGTCGGTTGGATTGTGACACCCCTCCTAGGACATTTCTTGCAAAGTGTTTTAACCATTCCACAAATAATTCTTTGGTCATCCAAGCATGCTCTTGGATTGCCATGCATGCCCTTGGCTCACAGTTATCAATATAGTTTCTAATATTCCTTTTTGACTTGAACAAATAGTAACCAGGTATAGCTTGACCTGCTGCATTAACACAAGCTAGAACAGTGATCCATTCTCTGCTTTTAGCAATTAATTGTGGAACACATTTCGTCCCTGTTTTTGCAATAACTCTCATTGCACAGTTTCTGCCAGCCTACACACCTGTTTCATCACAGTTCCATATTTTGTTGGGCCCATAATTATGTTTGTTGTACAACTCCTCCAAGTTATCATAGAATGAAGAAACTATTTCTAGGCGTAGCATTATAGCTCGATCTGTGTCCACTCCTTTGGGTGTTCAAATTGTTAGATCGAGATGCCTTTGATGAAAGCCAACCCACCATGACCTCCCTGGTATCCCATTTGTGAATGGGTTAGGCCTTGCTCCAACCATTTGGGCCACCGTTGACTTAAGCTGTGACACTTGAAGGCCATGGACAATATTAGCCATATCCTTACACCATTGCACAATTTTAGCTTCTTCTTCATTAATTAGGATTTTTCGGGGCCCCCTTCTTTTTGTGAATGTCACACCATTAAGCCATGCCCACAAACTACTAGGCGGGATTCCCCATTTGATCGCTGAACCTCTGATTGACATTCGATTGTCCTCAACATCTGCAATGGATTTTTCCACGTCATCCATAGACCAAGTTTTCATGCACAGATCTGGGGTTGTCACATGGTCAATAGGTGGCAGTTCCATTTCTACCTCAGTAGTATGAACAATAGGTTCAAAACCATCATTTTCATTGGTCTGTTGTGCATTTTCAGAAATAACTTCCTCGTTCATGTTCATTGATGGCTCTTCATCAACAACATCTGGAACATTGAATGTCACTCCACGAGGTACTCTAATCAAGTGCCTCCCAGTCGATCTTCTCCTCTCTTGCTCTAGTGCCATGATTGTCAGTGATCCTATACATTGTAAGCCATAAAGAGTCAGAAAACTGTGATCCTGTACATATAATTAGACAGATATAATTACAAAGAAAATCATTGATATACAGTGCAAAATAGAAAATAGTGCTAAATGTGTCACTATTAACATTTAAATAAAACTATTATATCATTCAAATCCACTCAAAAGTCAATGGGTCTAATTCACATTGGCACCTTAAAAAATCATTTTCATGCCTATTAAAAATCACTCCTACATATTAATCTTCCTACTTTAGCAGCAAACACCAAACACATTACACCCTAATTAATCTTCATTTGGGGTCTGATTTAAGCATATGACTAATGTTTTTTTTGGTGGGTACCCCATTCTTTTCCATCAATGTTCAAAGCACATTGTACAAAAAATGAAAGAAGTTGTGTTGTATTCAACAACAATAGGATATTAATTTTAACAGAGGTAGATCAATTACACACTTGGGTTTTTTGAAATGTGCACAAGAAATTAACCAAGGGTTTCATAATAATAATTCCTCACTTGTAGGAATTGAAAAGTGCTTTTTCAGACAGATGTGGAATATTCCAAGCAAGGGTTTCATGAGATTAATTTGTAGACATGTGGTCAAACCCATGAAATTCCTCATCATTTGTGGAGACAATATCATGAGATAGTCGACTTTACTAGGTGGTATTTAATCATTTAACCCCAAATAAACCAGTGTTTGGAAAAACAAAGCAAGGGTTTTCACAAAAATGGTGTATACTAAATGGGTTTGTCGATTTATGGTCGTATTCACATGAGTTTTTTATAAAATGGTCGATGCAGACCATTAATCATTTTGTGCAGACATGTGCTCAAACCCACAAAATTCCCCTATCATTTCTGTAGACAAAATCATGATACAAACAGGGAGAGGAAATCATTTAACCCCAAAAAATCCCTGTGTAAAACACCAACATATATATATGCATACATACATACATTTATATATATATATACATATATATGTATGTATGTATGTATGTATGTATATATATATGTATGTATGTATGTGCATACATACATACATACATACATACACTTTGAAAGGAGAATGATGTTTGTTGTTACCTCACAGCATGGGCAGACATTTTTATATATACATACATGCATACATACATACATATATTTATACATATCTATATATATGTATGTATGTATGTATGTATATATGTATGTATGTATGTGCATGCATACATACATGCAATGTGGGAGAAAAAAAATAGCACCATGACTCATCAAAATCAAATAGCACACGGCAAAAATGTGTGTAAGAGGAATGATATATTTCATAAACAAGCAATAATAATTTTTCAATCATCGAATAAACCCTTCACGGGTCATGAAAGATGCAGAAGAAAATGATTAACCAGTACCATTGTTTGCATTTTCAAAGGATAGTTAAAGGAAACAGACATATGTATCAATCTGCTTAATGAACACGAGACAACAAACATATAATTTGTAAATGAATGTATAAAACATTGCACAGATTCATTTACAATTTGAAAAACACTGCTTAATGTGTGTTTTATAGGTATAACATTCTACACATTCCTTTACAAATTCAATAAGATGCAGAAGAAAATGATTTACCAGTACCATTGTTTGCATTGCCAAAGGATAGGCAAAGGATACACACATATATATCGATTTGTTGAATGAACAAGAGACACAAAATGTAAAATGACAAATATATGTATGCTGGCCTGTTGTATGTGCAATGGAAAGTATAAAGATATAAACAAATGCTAGTCTGTTGTATTGGATAGCCAAAGAAAACGTATTCAAATGGTAGTCTATTGTATTGGACAACCAAAGGAAACATAGTAAACGATATAAAAGAATTGTTGCAAAACTTAGGAGAATTCGTTTTGCAGATCTTGTAAAGATAACAAAAAACCCCTTCATTTACTTATAAAGTAAAGTAAAAAGACAGTGCATAAATATAAATGTTAAATGCACAGTTCATGAAAGTAAGAAGACATTGCATAAATATAAATGTTAAATGCAAAGTTCATGAAAATAACTATAAGTAGAATGTATAAAGTACCAACCTGAAATTATAGAGGAATGTGTAGAGGATGTCTGTCGATGCTCTGAATTCTGTAGAGAATAAATTGTCACAAATAACAAATGACACTGGTTGTTTTCCCCCTCTTATTTAGAATACTCACCACAAATTTTGTAATGGATCAAAGATAAAAAATTTGGGGGTGGAGGAGCATGGAGGTGGTGGTTATTCAATGGGGAGGTGGTAACTAGGTCTTCCCCTATATCTTCTTGTTAAAATACTACAAATACAAATACTCACCACTAAATGATACTAATTTTGAAAGTACATTTTACACCTATAATAATATTTTGCTCCCAATTATATAGCTTATCCTTTATTTATACATGGCAAACTTTTAAAATTAGATTTATAGTACGTTGATAAAACGAGCACAATGTGAACATTAAACTGGGAAATGAGACTGAAATGTGAAACTTAATCAAGCATTTGAATGGCAGGTGATGCCAAGAATGAAATGAAATTTGAAGGAAGAGTAGTTGGGCGTTACAATCGCAGTGTCATTTTCCTCTTCACAGCTTTTTCCAACGAACCATGTGAAATGTCAACTTTGGTTGGCAGGAAAGATTGAAAATAAAGCGAACTGTTTGTAAATTATTTGTAAGGTTGTCGCGCTCAAACGGGATGCATCTTCCAAACAAAACAAATATACAACTGTTGTCCACCGCTCATATTTTTGTCACTGCGCCATCAATTATTATTTCAAGCCATTTTTCGTACTCCAACTTCACTACTCCTTAATTGCATCGTCTATTGGGATTATAGGGTTTATTAATAATACTCCTTAAGATTTATTTCCCCTATCTTAATAAAATTGAAAATCTCTAGTCCTTTTAGCCTTCTAACTTATCTTATTCCCTCTTGACCTCGAAAATTTTCTACTTAATAAGAGACCGAGTAACACACCCACCTCTTAAATAAAGAAGTGTATTGCACTTCTTACTCTTGTTAAGTTCAATATTGCAAGATTCAGTGTCGACGGTTCATGTAATCTTAATCCTTCGAGGAGTTATATAGAGTAAGAATAAAGGTACAGTCTTTAATTACGGTGTGTCACTAATCTTCTGAGGTTAAACACCATTACTTTATCTATTATAAAAGCTGTTAGTTGTTTTATAAGTTTTATTTTATTTTATTGTGCAGGGGAGAGGATCCCATAGCCATGCATTTTCGTTTTGTGTTTTCCAAAATTCAACATATCAATGTTGAACAGTTTTAAAGATTTTATAGAATCTTTTTCAACTAGTCGACAATTTAAATCTAAAGTTGAAGACATCATCAGCAATTTTGATGCATTTACTATGTGTAGTCATAAAAGGTGTTGAACACCCAAAATACTGAAGGGGGAAGGAGCGGGGGGAGGGGGGAGGCTGAATCAGTATTCCCTTAAATAAACCATTTAAGCATTTAAACATTCATTCCATGCAACATATTCAATTTGTAGTAAGAAAGGAAAGCATGAGAACAACCATCAAAACACACAACACATGAACACTTGATTTTTATGTGGAAAACCCAAGGAGAGAAAAACCACGGCAACGATTATCTCACAATATATTATAACCAGACACAACATATTGTACAAAAATGCTCACTATAGGTGGACTCACTATCCTAGTGGACTCACTACCCACAGAATGAAAGAAGGACATATAAGAGAGGGGTGGTACACTGCCAAGATTTGAATTTCTACAAATGCATCTACAATATGTAGGAAATACAGTTCAACTAAAGCTCAATACACTGAATCAACATAGTTCATACTAATTTTCTCTACTCTTCATTTGCATCACATCACAACATCATCATACTCATACATTTTACAACACCAAAACAACCTTACATATATATCCAATTGAAACAAAGAAAATTGGGGTGGTTGGATTACCAAGATGGACTAACCAAATGGATGCAACCTCCTATCTTTTTAGTTTCATTCAATTAATGAGGGTAATAATGCCTAAATAAGAATCATAAAACAAACCTAACTGATATACCAATCATAAAGTAGGTTTTAAGAGGGTTAAATGTTGTGTACGTATTGCAAAAAGTTCTTTTCCAGGCCTCACGTAGGACTCATTTTCCCAATGGCGAATGGGTCCTAACTAGGGTTCTAGAAAATCAATTTTTGGTTTATGTTCTTCAATGTATGCACTTCTAGAACCAAATGGATGCAACCTCCTATTTTTCTAGTTTCATTCAATTTATGAGGGTAATAATTCCTAAATAAGAATAAAAAAACAAACCTAACTGATATGCCAATCAAAAGGCAGGTTTTAAGGGGGTTAAATGTTGTGTGCCTATTGCAAAAAGTGCTTTGTGGTCCTGGCTAGGGTTCTGAAAAATCAATTTTTGGGTTATGTTCTTCAATGTTTGCACTTCCAAATCCTAGTGGGAGACTATTGGAAACTCAAAAATAAATTCTATAGCTTAGTTTATGTGATCTTGCAAGAAATATGACAACTTTGACAAATTTTCCAATTTTTCTCTCTAATAGGTCTTCAATCTAAAACCTACAATCACACATCAAAAAGGAGAAAGATGTTGTTTTGTTAGGGAATAGGGGTTTTCTTTGGTAAAACCCCATTTTGGTAATTAAACCTTGTGAAAAAACAATAAAATATGAAGGATGAAATATGAAACATGAAAAAATGATACCTTGTTAGAAACCTTGAATGAGAAATATGCAATCTAGCATGAAGTGGTCTCAAGGAATGTTGATCTTGAACTTTGATGTGAAACAATGCTTGAATTGGTTCTAGAATACTACATCACCACATTAGCTCAACAACATGCATTATGCACTAAATCTTTGACATGATGATAGGACTTGAGTTCTGCAATATTCTTCAATAATTTTCATTTGAATGTCTTCTTGAAAGCCCTTGTGAACTCTAAAATTCGTTTGTGAAATATTAGGATGTTGGCTTTTAGTTGTTTTTCGTTTGTCCTTGATGTCAAAAGTTGTTTGCTAATATGAGCATATATGTGATGATATGCTTGATGGATGTTGAAAGGATGCATTATCAGATTGGGTTGGATGTTGACAAGATGCATTCTCAGATTGTGTGATATGATATTCAGTTACATTGGTTTGTTCACATATGGTTGGTGTTATGATGTGCAGTTACAATGCAGGATGCTTTTCAGTTTGATATTTCAGGGTTACAAGTCACATGTATATTTAGTTAATTACTATCAGTTTGTCTTTGGATGATATATTAGTGCATTATTAATTTCATGCTATTGCACTATTGTATTGTTTTAAGGCATTCATGATATCGACATTTGATCTATTGTTGATTGTTATGGCATATTGACTTGACAATATGGTTGTGTCAATGTTTATGAGAAGTTGGTTTATTTTACATGGCTTTGCTAAGATAATCGTATTTGATATGATTATAAAAATATTTGATTTATTATAAGGTTCATAGATGTCAAGAAATCACTTTATAAAGTGATAAAGGTATCGGGCAATATATTATTGAAATATTTAATAAAGCTTATACTAAAGGTTAATGGTATCGGGCAACATTATTATTGATTGGCATTTTTCTTTTATTGCTAAACTCAATCATATTGAATATATGCAATCAGGTCTCATTTCAATACTTATCAAAGTAAGTTGACTTTGTTGAAGAGTCTCATGGAAGTGATAAGGTAATTGATATCTTGTGGCTTCGACAACTATCATTCCTTGGGTTTAATAATTAAAAATGTTTTCATTGTCGGCAATTTTGGCAGAGTTATCATTTGTGTTGACAAGCATGTGAATTTCAAATGATTATGTTTATGTGAAAATTCTTTGAAGAGACTTGAAGTTTTATTTTGAAATTTTTTTTCATTATGTTGTGAATAGGTTTTGGAACCCTAGCCGCCGCCATGGGTATTTTGTGAATGCAAATTTATGGTAAAAACTTCTGAGTTGAGTGTTGTAAATAGCAAGAATAAGCTTATTGTTTGAGATTGGTGAGTTAGTGAAAGGTATTGAGCTGGATAAATTTTTATTTGTGAAGGAAAAGATAAGTAAATAATAGTAGAAGCTAGCCTCACTTAGCTAGATGGTTATCAGGTTTTGAGACTTGCCTTTTAGTTTGTTTTTTCATAAAAAATAGGTATTATTTTTGTTGAAATTGTTTCTTGAAGCAAATGAGTAAAGGCAGTTAATATTTTTTTTAAGGCTAGGGCTATAACTGAAATAGTTTAATAACTTTTTTAAAGGGTTTGTTTAAGAAGAATTATCTAGGATTTTCCATTGAAACCCTAACTCAAGTTGCTTGGACAGTTACATAACTGTATAGAATGGATATCTTGCATCTTTATAAGATCGGTTTTTGGCATTTCTCGAGTGATCTGGAAGAAGAATATGAGACTTCAGACTTATCTTTGCATAGAAGTTGTATTGCATTGAAAATATTTTATAGTGATTATCAGATTATTGTATTTGAGGAAGATATTGTCATACAATATTCTTCAATGTGCTTATTGAAAATATATATGGTCTTCTATTGAGATTCTAGAACTGAAAATTGTACTTCTAGGGTTCTGATAGAATACTATTGTTGTTATGCTTTGTAAAGGATTTGGTGCTCCTATATCTTATGAAGTGGGTGCTTCTGGAACTTATGGAGTTGGTGCTCCTAAAATTTGGGGAGTTGGTGCTCCTAAACTTTGAGTATTTGGTACTATAGGTGAATAAAGAGAAGGATTTTTTGAGTGGTTTTTGTTCCCCAAGAGGGTTTTCCACTTACGAAATATTTTGTGTTATGTGATGATTTTATGTGTGTGATTTTTCTTATATGTGTGATTTTAATGTGTCATCAAATGCACTGAATGGTTGTTAATTATCAGTCTTACATATCTACAAATATTTATGTCAAATCTCATGCATGAAAGGTTCTAATTTAATGTGAGCTCTAATGCATGTGAAAGTGTTAAGGTTCACCTTTGTTAATGTTATATGTTTAATTCATGGTTCATGCAAGTACAATACAGTTCATGCATAGGTCAAATTTGTTCTTTGAACTGACATTTGGTGTTTTGATTTAAAAGTTAAGTTTGCTTCATGTATTGTCCTTTGTCCTCTAGGTTCAAAAGTAAACATAATATTTTGGGCTTTGTCCTCTAGGTTCAAAAGTAAACATAATATTTTGGGCTTGAAAAAGTTTATGACTTTTATAAATCACTGATTCACCCCCCCTCTCAATGATTTCAGTCTTCCAACAATTGGTATCAGAGCATAGGGTCCTCATATAGGTTTGATCCACCTAGGATTGATTTTGGTTTTGGGAGTCTGTCAAACATGTCACAAGCTCAGGAATGTACTTTTGTTTAAATGGTACATACTATTTTTTTTATGGAAACATATCTGGTTTCAATTGATGTTGATGTATAGAGCTAGACTCTTGCATAAATCTAACCAACTTAAGGGATTCCTAATTTTTGTAGTGTTGTGTTTGATATGGCAAAAAGTAGAACGAATAAGGGAAAAATGATTTCACAAAAAACTACTAATCATCATGTTCTGCCTAAATATAATATTAGGAGTAATGAGGAAGAGATCATAAATGGTAACTCTGAAATGATAGAGTATCCTAGATCTAGAACACCTCAGTTAAAAGGTACAAACTTTATTGTGTGGAAATATAGGATGGAAACATACTTGTCTTTTTTAGGGCTTGATGTATGGGCAACAATAGAAAGGGGTTGCACTACATCTACAACATATTCTTCCACAGTTGAGGAGAAGAAATCTCTTGAATTCAATGCCAGAGCTATAAATGCTATTTTAAATAGCTTGCCAAATAAAGTCATTATGAAATGTATTCATTACAATAGTGCTAAGGAAGTTTGGGAAAAGTTGATTGAAATGAATGAGAATGGTGAGTTGCAAGAGGAGATATCTTTGGGTACTAAAATAAGTTATGAAACATCTGAAAGTGAAGAAGGTGTAAACCTTCAGAGTTTTGAAAAGAAGTCCAAAGAGATCATTAATGAACATTTAAATGATCAAGAAACTAGTGTAGAAGTAGATCGACTTTTGGGTGAAGTTGAATCTAAATAGGAATATGATGAACCAAAAAGTGAGGTTGATTTGGAAGGTGAACTCCTGTGTGCCTTAGATATAATTAAGCAGCTTAGAAAAGAAAACCAAAATTTAACAAGGCAATTTCAACAAGAAAAGGATATCAGAGAAAAGATATGTTCAGATCTTGTGGAAGCAAAGATACAAGTGGAAGAAGCTAGAAATATTGAGGAAGAAATTAGAAGTCAACTTAAGGTAAGAGAACAAAGTATAGAAAGACTTGAATGGGAAGTGGTTTCACTGAGGAACATAGATAAAGCATCAAAACAACTAAGTGATGAGAAAATTAATGAGAATAGCTCTATGTCTTTGGATAATATTATTGGTGCATAGAAATATCCAAGTGACAAAGGTGGTTTAGGCTTAGAAGAAGGATAGTGCTCTAAGATAAGGAAAACTCCTAGAAAAAAGGTAGATTTAAATTTTGAGGTTGTTGATCTTGAAACTACAGGTAGCAAACAACACAAGAATATCAACAAAGGAGGAAATAATAGAATAAATAGATACAAAGGATCTTCTCCTACTTGACAAGGTAAACTGATGAGGTATAATTGTTGTTTTTCATGCTATTTCTATTCTTGTTTTGAATATGGCCATAGAGCATCTGAATTTTGGATTAAAGTGAAGAAAAATGATTGGCAAGAGAACTATGGTATTGTTGCATGCTTCCGGTGTAGTCAGATAGGCTATATTGTAAGAAATTGTGATACATTGTTTCAAAAAGATGATATAGGAGAGTTAAAATATCTAGTTGTTTTCCATAGGTGTAATGGATTTGGTCATAAAGCAAGGGTTTGCACGGAAAAATCATCTGGAAATGGATCTCTAAGGGCCTAGAGAAGAAAGCAAAGAAAGAAGAAGGAATGACTCAGTCTTGTGCATGATGCACAAGGATCTTCTCTTAGCATCTAAATGGTTGATCAGTTTTAGGGGGAGTAATCCAATGTTTTATTTTCTATCCCCAAGGAGTCTTAGGATGCAGTGGAACAAGTTTTCTAGTAAGTTTTGGTGTAGTTTGTCTTCTTCGTGGTTTAGGTAAAATAGTTTGGTATCTTCCTTATATTATTTGGTATCAAAGAAGATGGTACAAGAGACAAGATATCCGTTTTTTTTTGGAGATGCAATTTCCGGTTGACATGCTATTGTCATGTATCTAATATATATTTCTTGCTAAAAATCATTAATGGTAGATGCAAAAAATACCTGATACATTTTATAAATGTCTGACTTTGGTGCTTCCATATTGTTAGAAGTTATTTTAATGTCTTCATATACTATCAAGAAGTTGTTCTTGTGGTGGAGACAATACACAAGAATAGTGGTATATTTGTGTCATTTGATGAATTTTTAGTACATGAATAACAGTCTCCTTATGGACAAATGTCTAGACATGTTAGTATCCTTCATGATCATATATGTTTTAATGGTTTTCATGCAAATGTTCATGTCACAATTGGATCTTAGGGTGTCAAGGATGTCCTTGTGTTTTTGATAGGATGACTTTGGAACAGGGTGAATTTGAGAGGCATTTCTTGGAGTGCATTCTTTAGTAACAAGATTCTAATAGGACCAAGTGCGAGTGTTTTTGGCAACCTTGACTGATGTTCTTAATAAGTTGTATTATTTTCAGTAGTCAAAGTATAGTAGCCTATTTTTAGTCAGGGAGAATCCACGATGACAGTGCTTTATTTTTGGATGACATTGTGTGGTTCGCAGTCCTAGTAAAGATTTGATGGTGATTTTGAGGATGAATGCATAATAATTGAAGGTTGTTGTAGTAAAGGAACACATATCTTAATATGATTGTGCCTTTCCTGAAATGCATATCAGTTAGAGGAAGCACTTCATACATTGTTAATTTATGTCCAAAAATGGTACAATGATGAAGTCATGAGTAGGTACAGTTTGAATATTTATGCATCTCCTGTAGATATCGATGCAATAGTGAAGAAACTTGCTTTGCTTAGTAAAATGGTAATGATGTAAAATAATGCACAAAACTCTAATGTGTTTGATGAATTTCAGTGGTATAATTATTGCATTAGAGGTTTGATATATTTTGTTTGGAAATGTTCATGGAATTTCTTTAAGGTTCATAAACTGAGTTATTTGACAACTCAGAGTTGCTTAATGCATTCCAAATTACTTGATTTTGTGTTGATTCTAAAGGATAGTTGACAAGATTATTGATGATTTGTGACAATCATATGATCTAGTGGTGGTGCTTACATCAGATGTTTCTATCTTTGGAGTTTTTGGGAAGACTCAAAGGACAATTTTGTTTTGGCATTTTTGTTTGAATAGTATAGCATTTTTTTGGGGGGTTGTGATCTGTCAACATAATGAGCGAAAGTTGACAATGTTGTTTTATGTTACAACTTTAGGTGACATTGAGTTTAAACATTTTCTTATACTTTGTTTAGTTGTGCTTCTTATTCTGATATGAAAGTGGTGCTAATTTATGTTAAAGATGGTGTTGCTTGAACTCAATAGTTTAGTATCTCATACTTTTCCATAAAATGACTATATATGTGTGATTCTTTCTTGGATTATGTATTTAGTGCCTATGCTCAATCCAGTGAATAGCTAATGCTTACTTGATCAGTATTTTTGAAACATTGAGGACAACATTGAAAAAGTGTTATCTTGTGTATTGTCAAGATTGTATGGTGAGTTTGCAGTTGTCTTTAATGGTGGCAAAAAAAATCAGCTTGACAGATTGACA
>VCHN02004698.1:0-11325 GCA_007115665.2 Sequoiadendron giganteum | reverse complement strand
TTCCTAGTGCAGCCTTGTCACTTCACATGATGTGTTTCTCACTTTGTGGATGAAATTTGATGTAATGTCTTTCATAAGTGTGACTTATCTTAGCATGTTACATTCCCCTTCATGGCTTGACATGAAGAACTACATCCCCTAAGTTGTGAATCTTCTATCCTTTGATCGGTCCTCTTTTGGAGAAAATACACAAAATTTTCCCTATGTCAAAGACCTCATATGAACTATACAAGACTCCTTGGAACACTATTTTAGCATTTTACATTTTTGCACCTTTTGCATTCGTGCATACATGGCCACCTTGCATAACACAAATTGCATGTCTGTGGTGCCATCTTGCACTTGTTCATGGGTTCTAACCATCCAAGGCTTTGCTTATCTCATGAACCACACCCTTGTCTTATGTGGCTCCTTATCAAAGTTATTAAAAGGTATAACTTTGGTATGGTTGAGCGGGAAGCCCAACTAGTGGCACGACTTTCCCCATAACCACCTTTTTGTGTGTGAGTGCATACCAATTGTGTGTATGTACCTCACCACATTTTGATATTGTCACCCAGTGGACAACTAAAAGTCTCATCAACCTAGAGTGGGTACATCCTTTTTCTTTTGGACAAACAACTTAGATCTGATTCACAACTATCTAGACAAATAGTTGAAGCTTGATATGACTTTTCTCCACCCATTCACATCACTCCTCATGTGATCTTTTGTACCTATGATTAATTTTCCATGGGATCTTGATCCTGGGGGCTTGATCATCCCTCTTGATTGATGTCATCTCATTTTTCTAGCATGATTACATTCGATCTCGCTCGAAACGCATGATTCAAATAATTTAGTGTGCGTTTGAAGTAAGTTCATACTCTCACTAAAGTGGGGGATAAATGTGTCACCAAAAAGTGTAGTCTTTGGCACTTTTTTACTCATTTTGGCCTTTTCCATTGGATTTTGGTCTTGTTTTACCTTGATTCAATCTTGTAAGCTTGCAATTCAACAATAACCTAACCCTGTTTTACTAAGGTGTTGTGAAGTGTTGTAATACATTTCCTCACTTTTCTAAGACCCTTTCAACATAATTCACCTAAACAAAACCCTTTTACCCCTTTCCAAGCCATGTGCCAAGGTGTTTTAAAGTGTTGTAAGGCATGTTTACCCTTTCCTAGGCTTATCATCCATTAATTAACCCTTTCTTATGCTAATTTGTCCCCTTAATGTACTCTTAGTCCCGACTTAAGTGTGTTTTGGGAGGAAAAGATAATTAAATTCATTAAACATTATCTAATTCCCGACCACCACTTGAAATTTCCCAAGTGGACTAGGTCGCCACTTTGGGTGACCTAGTCCCTTTTGAAATAAAATTCAAATTTTAAGTAAAACCTAATGGGAATATTGCCTCCTAAACCCTAGTGTCAGCCTATCATGTTGCAAAAATTAGGGTTTTACATGTACAAATAAGGTTTTTCACCTTCATTTTGCACTCTCCCAAGCTCATTTTTACGTCTCTTCACAAACACTCTTGCACTCCTATCTTCCAAGCAAGCAATCAAGCACAAGGGTTTCACAAGCAACCTCCATTGGAGTTGCTCTTGCATGTTGCAGACCATCAACACAAAGGTTTGGTAAGTGTTTCCATTAAGTTCATCATTCAATCTTACTCTCCTTTGGCTTGTTTCTCATTTGGGTTTAGCTACCATCAAAGGGGTTTGACTTAGGCAAACCCCTATTCCTAACCCCAACATTCTCTTGGTCTTTGTATGTTTTGCAGGTTTGTATTCAGATTTGGTGAATGAAGTACAAAGTGTTGGAGGAAGTAAAACATTCCACCCAAGTCACATCAAAGCATCAAACCCTAAAAGGAGCAAGAAGACAAGTTGCAGGTTGTTTTCAGGAGTTTAAAACAAGATTGTTGCAAAAAAGAGAAACATCAACCGGGACCCACAAAATCAGGACCTGATTTCTCAGAAAGCATCAAGAGGAACTAGGTCACCACTATTGGTGACCTTGTCCCTGTGCTAAGCCTGAAAAAGGGTTTTTGTATTTTTGGGTACCCTTTTCCCCGAAACCTATTCCGAAGATTTTCCCAATAGGAGGACTAGGTCATCCAACTTGGCGGAAGTGTCCCTCTACTAATTTCAAGACATTTTTAGAATATTCCAGGACCATTCATCTACAATATCTCATTTCCAAGTGCACAATCTCTCAACTCTCTGGTTTCCTTTTTGTTTTGCATACATTTAGGGCATATAGTGTAGTTAGTTTGCATTAGTTTAGATTTACTTTATTTACATTGCATACATTAGATTAGTATCATTTTATTTCAGTTTCAGCCACACAACACACACACATATCACAACCTTCATCAATCAGCCCTCCCTTTGAATGCAACTGCCAAAAATCCCATAACCACCAAGTGGTAAGAGTGCCATTCCCTCACACCAAGTGCTCCTAGGGTGAAAAACCCTAAGGGCCTAGTATAGGGAATCCTCTTACCCTAGGTCTAGTGTTATATTTTTGGTGGTTCAGTAAGAATACAGGAAGGCATTTGAAAGTGGGGAAAGACTCAGACTTGAAATTGAAGATCTATAAGCATAACTATATTTTTGGATGTTATAGATAAACTAGAAGTGTAGAAATATAGGTAAGCCTCTAAGAAGTGAAAGTGAATAGATAAATTCATATATTCCTACTCATATTGACTTTAACTATTCACTAAAATTTATATATTCCTTAGTAGAGGTGCATGATTGGATTAACCATGGTCATGTTTGTGAATATCTATGCTTGATAAAGTATTCAAGGTAAAATATATATCAGATTGAGATAAGAATAATATAGCTATCAATATGCTAAATATGTTAGTTTCCCCTCATAGGCTAGTCTTTTATTAGGCATCCAAATCTTTTATATGCTTATTTTGATTATAAATATATCCATCTTTTGTGAATTTCTTACTGCTAATTATAATTTATACTTTAAAATCTTTTTGCTTCAAAAGTTCTATTTTTAAATACATATATAGATATCAATACAAACACACCTCACAAATTACAAACATCTGGTATAATATTTATTCCAAGTCGTGATACTATATATATATATATATATATATATTATGTAATTGCCTTTAAGTTGTAACTGATAACATTTTATTTCTGATTTAAAATTATTATTATTATTGCATAAAAATAAAAATAGTAGTGATTGAAATCTAAAAATATCATCAAAGATCTATTTGCATGTAAAAAAAATGAATGAATTTCATATCAATGATATATATATTTAACCATTATTATGAATGTAAAGATTGAAATAATGAAAGATGTACATATAATCATTGCATAAAAAAATAATATTTATTTAATTTATGATTATTATGCATGTTATTGTCTTCTATGTGAGTTGGGTTTACCTTCCAGGATAGGGTACCGAATATGGACCAATAGAGAAGGTTGTTCCTCTTTTTGGGATCTACTAGTTACTTCTAGCTCTTTGGTATTTAATACATGTTTTCATTGAAATAGATGAAATTTACCTAGAAATTTTATTTATATGTTTCCTTTCCAAATCTTAATAGTAGGAAATTGCATGTTCATGATATAAATGCATGTGGATATATCAGGTTGCACCAAGATTCCCTCCTACTTTTCGTTTTTAGGTTGCTAGGTACTTCATGTAGAGTTGGGTATTCTTTGGGTAGGAAGAATTTTGGGTAAGCATAAGATTCATGGTTGGGTGAACAAGTTCTTGAGTGATGTTATTGTCTCCTTACTTGTGGATGATTGTGAGGTTTGGTGGTGGTCGTAGACAATATTATATATCTTCACATTGTTCTTATCTTATTTATTGTATTTGTACTTCTAGATTATAATTATTTAACTTTATGGCATGAGAGCCAAAGTTGTACCTTTTTGTATCATATATTATGAGATTTTTCCTTGATTATGCACTAAACATATGAGGATATGTTATGAAATTTATGTATCTAATGAATTTGTTTAATTTTTATTTCATGTTTATGAGATAATGAGCTATTATTTATTTTTGTGAGATTTTTTTGGAACTCAATACTTACATGCCTAGAGGGAAAGGATCAGAAAGAGATTCATTCACTTCCACATGTGCATTAAAATCTTTGAATAATACTTTAAACATCTGCAAAACCATGATGGCAATCCAATTTCTTCTATGATATAAATCACAAAGGACCATTCAGCTCTATCATACACTTTTCCAAAATCGAGTAGAAGAATCCCAAAATTCTAGTTATCTTTTCTAGCCCATTCCAAAGCTTCCCAACTAGAAATCAAATTCTCTAGTATGTATTTTCCCTTAAGGAACCATCAACTGAATTCTCTTGTATCAAGTTCCATAGTTTTAGGTGGTAATGTGTCAAATATATCAATAATATATGATTCTTGAGTGTTAATTTAAGTTTTTATTATTCATAATTTATTGAATGTCAAGATATCAATTGTTCTAACTGTAGCAAATTCATGAGATGATCTATTTATTAATGCCTTATATATCTTGAAACAATATCTCTTTATAGTTGACATTTGTGTGGCCTCATAGAAGGTTTCTCCTCTTCTCTCACCTATTTCAATAAATGTGGACAATAGGGTTTCTTGGACCATTTCCCAAAGAACGATGATAGGTCTTTTGAAACATGTTTCTTAGTCCCACACTTGGGTCAAGGGTGTGAGAATTGCTAGCTATGGTTATGATATTGTTTATTTCTCTTTTTTATTTGTTCGGTAGCATGAATATAGTTATGTTGTCTTTCAATGCATTGTTAGTCCCATATTTTCCTTCTCAACCTACAACCTTGTTGTGTATAAAGGGTTCGGACTAATTTTCCATTTTATCTAATAAAAAAAATTATCTATTTTTATTTTTTTAATTCTTTCCCTAATTTATGCAAAGATTGTTGAGCAATAGTTAGACAGTATCCAAGGTCATGTTTGGCAATTTAAAAATAGTATTTTTTTACAACTAGTTCCTAATTGAAAGTTTATTCTAGTTCACAAATAGAAATAATTCAAAATTCCTTAGTTCAACAAACACAATTCATAATTTAACTATGCATAATTTATTAATTCATAATGTTTAACACCTATATACATTGATCTATTTCATTTCAAATTTGTGCATATAGACATTTGCCCTCTTAAAATATATTATTAAACACATAAATTATTCATAATTTATTAATTCACCTATTAATTAATTCATAATTATAACAGATATATATCAATAAAAATAATCAAATTGTTCATCAATTATAAAAGAATTAGAACTACTTTTGAAACTTGAAAGAATAATAAAATAAAATAATACCATTAACACATGAGTCTCAATTATTGTTTGTATGGAATAATATAATATCCCCACTATAACATAACATAATACTAAATGTTACTAAATTATTGATAATTGAAATAATATTCTATTGAAAACAACTTAAATATTCTTAGTGAACTAATTTTCCTCAACACTTTACTCGTTTTTGAATTTGGATCTTTATGGGACCCATAATCAAAATCTTGTCTCTTGCCTCAATAATTGAGCATAATTAGTTCTCGCAAAAAACTTACATTTTTAAAGTTGGAATGTTGTAAGAGTATTTGTCTTCATCTGAATTTGGAATCTCTTCCTCTCAAGAGTAAAGTTTCCATATTTAGAACGTTTAAAATATGGAGAAAGGGCCTTTTAAATTACTTTATAAGTAGAAGGTTTCTCTATTGTGTATCACATTGCAACCTGTATATCTTTTATCTTAAGCTATTTTGCAAGCTATATCATTTCAGAGCTTCCACAAGGATGTCTATGGCAGCGGTAGCAGCTAATCTAACCAGAAGGTAATTTCTTTATCATTGTTTTTTCCTTTAACAATGTTATCTCGGATGGTTGATTCCTACTCTATAGCAGTGTTTGAAATTTGCACGTTTATGATTTATGCAGCTTTCTTGCTTAGGTTAGAATGGTGAAGGTAATTCTCATGTTATCTTACCAGTAGATCAGCTGTCTGTCTAAGTTATTTGCTATTCTACACACAGGACAGATTAGAGTCTTACACTTACCGGTAGCTTGACTGGCTGTCTAAGCTACTTGGTACTTTACAAACTAGAACCTCACACTTACTGGTAGTTTAGCTGGTTGTCTAAGCTACTTGCTACTCCATATAAGGGACAGCTTAGAGCCTGCCTCTTACCAGTGTTGTGTACGTGAAGCCCAACAGATTCTGCTCTTTTACATTCCATGCCTCTTCAATTTTTCTATTCTCAAATCACTTTTATCTATTGGGGATTGTTAATTGTAATAGGCATCAGATGAAGAACTTGTATTTGTTGTTGTTCTACAATAAAGATATTGTGTCTGTATTTTTTATAGATGTAGTCATATTGATGAACAGCGTAATCTCTATGTCATTTATTGTATTGTGCTCGATTTTCATATGATGTTCTGTTCATTTTAAATTTCACAATTATTTAACAACCTATAGATTGACTGACCGTCTAATCTGCTTGTTACTTGATATAAAGATATTTTCCACAACACATTAAATTATAATATTGCTTTAAAGCTTCAACTACTTACTACTTTACACAAGAAAACTACTAATCTATGTGCTACTTTACACAGCCTCACTCTTACCAATAGATGGGCTGGCTGTCTTACCTACTCATAACAATTGTTAGTATTATTTTATTCAGTATTACAAAATAGTGTATACAGTTAGAATGGGAGTGTCTTTGAACATGGTATTCTTAATTTTGATCTGTACACGTCAGAAGCTTTCATTGTATTGAAAAGTTGGGATAATAGTTCGAGGAGGCGACTTCTAACCCTAAGCCATTTCTTTGCTTGCTATTTTAAGTACATATATCTAACTTTGTTCGTAATCAATTCTTAAAGAAATATCTTAGTCCATCTATCAGTAAGTTATGATTATACGACTTCAATAATATTTATGAGATGATTGAATATTATTAAAATATATATTCAAATATTTATTGTTATAAGATATTTTCTTAATTAAATTTATTTTTAGATAATTTTGTGTTTTTTAATTTTTAATGTATTATTTAATGTTAAAATTATATATTTTAAAATGAATTAGTATATGTAATTTTAGTATATAATTTAATTATTTTATGTTTCAAATTAGTTTATAGAGTCTAAGCATTTTTGGTGTATTGATGAAGTTAAATGATTTTTTATTAAACATTCACTACAGGCTCATGTCTTGTTAAGTGGAAGGTCCTTTGACTTCATAAGTGATGAAGCTAGGATCACACTTTGGACAACTTTGATAGAAAAGTGTCCACTTAGATCTGTGCTCTCAAATTAAATTGCAAAAATGATGGTTTTTCATAAAACCCTCCATCAAAAAAATTAAAAAAGTAGCGCATAGAAATTAGTTGAAGGGTAATTTGAATCCAAATTTTAATTTTAATTTTGAAAAAAAAATCATTTCCATTAATAGATTATAGAATATTTCTTCAATTTCAAATACTCCAAACTAGAAAATATAAAAATTGAAGATCATATATAAATCTTAAAAATGAATCTAGATGAAAAAAATTCCAAAATCTAATAACAAATGAATCAAAATAAATCTAAAAAAAAACATACAAATTTTATCTTCATCCACATATTTAAAAACTTCCATACTCCTCTTAATAATCATATTATTTACACTCTTCTCTAAATTAATCCCCCTTTATAATTATTCTTATCCAATAACATACCAAATCATATGAAATCAAAAGTTTAAAAGTAGAACATTAATTATGTACATAATACATTAAGTACAATTTTAATAAAAAAATTAAAAGAAATAAGAAATATATATAACTATGGTCGTTAAGGAAAGAATAAAACTTGTAAGTCACAATAAGAAAATTTAGTTGAAGATTTAATCCTATAACTTTTTAAGTTTAACAATATACAAAATAAATATCATCTTGGTTATTCGCTACATTTTAGTTTTGCTTAGATGCAGTACAGAGTCCCTTTGGAATTCATTTGCCTCATTTTGGCTATTCATGGCTACTTGTCATTGGCATTGGAATTCTATTAAACTATTAATATTCAGATGAAACAGTCTTGAGCTACTTTTTTCCAAGCTGATGGTAACCTATTATATGCAGATTAGAAGGAAAGGTTGCAATAATCACAGGCGGGGCAGCAGGAATTGGAGAAGCCACAGTTGGGCTCTTTTCAAAACATGGAGCCAAAGTCATCATCGCTGATATTGCAGACCAATTCGGTAAAAAGGTTGTTCAATCCTTTTCCCCAGAGGTCACATACATCCCTTGTGATGTGACCAGAGAAGAAGATGTAAGTGCAGCTGTGGATTTGGCCGTGGAAAAGCATGGTAAACTGGACATTATGTTTAATAATGCAGGAACCATTCATAAGAAATCTAGTATGGCAGTAGAGTATGACATGGACGAGTTTCAGCGTGTGATGAATGTAAACGTAAAAGGAGTAATGCATGGAATAAAGCATGCAGCTCGTGTTATGATCCCAAACAAAAAAGGCTGCATAATTTCTACATCCAGCATTGCAGGAGTACTTGGTGGGGTGGCTCCATATTCATACACAGCCTCTAAGCATGCAGTTATAGGCCTCACCAAACAAGGTGCGGCAGAGATGGGGGAATATGGTATTAGAGTGAATTGTGTTTCTCCATCTGGTTTAGCCTCGCTTCTTGCCTTGCAATTATTTGGAAAGAATCCCAAGAATCTAGAAGAGGGGAAGATCGAGTGGGAGGCATTTTGTAACAAGATATCCAATTTAAAGGACCATACCCTTGAGGCACATGATATTGCAGAGACTGCTTTGTATTTGGCCAGTGAGGAAGCCAAGTTTGTCAGCGGCCATAATCTTGTGGTAGATGGAGGGTTCAGTGTAGTGAACCATGATTGGGGTCTCTGCTAATATATATAAAACCCCAATAAAAATAACACTGGTTTTGGTGGTGCTCTCTTGGAAAAATAATAAATGTGATAGTTTGTTAGAGGGCTTTGTTTCAACTTTAAGTATTACTAAGAAAATAAAAAATATACATGGATATTGATATATTGAGTAAAATTGCAATCGGTCTCTACTATGAACAGATTTCCAATTATGGATAGATATATGAAGAGAATGGATATTTATTTTCAAATATGGAAAAAAGTATTTACTTATTATTTTTTTCATGGTCTAATGCATCGATGAGCTTTTGAGCTATGATGAATGGATATCTAATTTTAGAGATCATTATGTCACTCAATATTTTCCTTTGTAAGTCATGATTTTCTTAGGTTTATAGTTATATTTTAGTGATATTTTAGAAAAATTATGGTATTTTTGAATATTCAAATGATAAAAAATAAGTTTTAGAGATTAAATTAGTGTTTATTTTAAGATATTTTAATAAAATTAAAGTAAATTTATTTATTATTTAAATGTAGTTAAATTACAACAAATTAGTATGTAAACATTGTTTTTTAAAGAAAAATATATTTATTTAAATTTGGCTTTTTAATTAGAATGAAGATGGATTTTATAAATGTATATTATTTTATTTTGGATGAATCTACACTTGATCAATCTATAAACAAACCTAAAAATTGAATTCAAAATATGCATCAATACCCACCTCAAAACTTGCTTCGAAACGAAACTCAAAATTTAACTCAAAACCTAAACTAATGAACAAAGATTGAGAGTGGAGATATTAAAAACATAAATACATTGTAAACCAAAATTGATTTATTTCAAACTAAGCCTCATATGACCCCATTTACATAGGTTTCTCACATCTATGCAAGTAATGGTATTTTTTGTTAAAACCATGGATTTTGATTTGGAGAGATTTCATCATTAGATGGTGGAGAGGAGGAGATTTTATTTGATTGGTTTGTCATATGAAGAAATAAATTATTTGCATATACAAACTAAATATTAACACCACATTTCATCAACCCTTAAATCAATTTGGACCCATCCTTTCAACAAAGGGAAAAATTTCAATCAAATGGTGGTAAGTACAATGATATTTCAACTAATTTTCGGGGCCATTGGTCGATGGTCTTTGATTGTAAACCACATGACAATCTTGAGGTGTTTGATTATATTTT
Organism: Sequoiadendron giganteum; assembly: GCA_007115665.2. Lineage (NCBI taxonomy): Eukaryota > Viridiplantae > Streptophyta > Pinopsida > Cupressales > Cupressaceae > Sequoiadendron > Sequoiadendron giganteum. Next base: position 1,189 of record VCHN02004698.1, on the reverse strand, counting down.
TTTGAGAGATTATGGGCTAAGTTTGAGATGGGTTGGAAACTTAATCACTTTCATATGAGATCATTCTTGAAAGGAAGTTGAGTATGCATAAACAACTCCCTACACCAATATAACATAGGAGAGGGTTGTGAAAATTCTTTAAACCCTTTAACGATTGCAATAACTAAAAGATTGTGCATACAAGACTAATTAAGCAGTTTAAAAAATGAAACCATAACATATAGATTTTATATGAGAAAACCCTCCCAAGAAAAAAAAATTGCACCAAACACTCATTTTAATTGTATTATTCAATAAATATGGATTAAAATACAATTAAAAGGCTTATGTTCTAGGAGTTGTCAACACTACATTCATCATTTGAAACAATTCCATAGCATAATGATAGCTCCAAAAATAATTAACTTATCATATAAAATAAGTTAACAAAACAAGTATATATAGATCAGCAAGGTAGGCACCCAAAAAAGCATCCTCAATCTTTTGCAAATCCAATATTTGTAAAATCTCAAAAATCATGAGCTTTAAAATCAACTTGCTAAACCAAAATAACTTTATCCTCATTTATGGCAGCCATATCCAAGAGAAGCATCTTATCCATATCTTGGGTGCCTAAATTAGATAAAACTAAAAGATGTTTTATTCCTCTTCAATTTTGATATAGAAACTATTAATCAAGACTCTCAAGGCAACATAAGAAGTTGCCAAAAAAAAAATTCATCAATATGAAAACATTTGACGTCATCCTCCTAAAAGTAGAACCTCTAGAGTGGGTGACAACTTCCTTAAAAGAAAGATCTTGCCATATGTCATCACTTGCCATGTAGGATTCCGTATCAACAATATGACCTACTAAGTGAATGGCAACTTAAAAAATTTAATACGTTAAGATAAATTAATATGTACCTAATAATTAATTAATTAATGCTAGGACTGAAAGGTTAAGACACCTTGTACATTTTGCACACACTCCTCAGAAAATGGGGACCCCCTCTTTTCATTTTGCTTTTTGCGTCGACTTTTCGTTTACTTTTTTGCTTTTTGCCCTTGCTCTTTGACTTTTTGGTCCGCTTCGCCTTCAAAATCTTGAGCACCCTTGAAAATCTTGAAATTTTGGCTAAGTGTCCTTTTGTGGTTTTTGCTTTGGGGGTTTCCATCTGCGAAATTCAACTAGGCGGATGCCACAATC
>VCHN02000849.1:0-28713 GCA_007115665.2 Sequoiadendron giganteum | reverse complement strand
TTTATGTAAATTATCTTTCAGGTTCTAAGTTATTGAATGAGTAATAATACTATAATCATCTTCAATCAAGGTTTTAGTAAATAGATGATTATTAAAGTCCTAATATATCTAAATAGAACCATGCATATAATTATTATCTGTAACATTATAACTTTAGTTTTATTTGGGGTTATTAGTATTGTAATTATTTAATCAATAAGGGTGTCAAAAAATGCCTCAATCATTTTTAATTGGTATTTTAATGAAGAGATGTTTTTTCTTCAACTACATTTATAAACCTGACACAAGATAAAATTTTGAATACTATACAAACTAAATCAACATGTTAGAGATGAGTACCAAACATTACAAAACATAACAATTGCAAGATGCTTCTAGCATAGTGTAACATTGTGGAAAAAATAATAAAAGTACAATACTTATCAAATACTACAATAAAGTAATCAAATTATACTAACAAATTGGAGAAAAGAGCACAAGTTTTATATACAAAAGCCATGTAGGATATGTAGGAAAGCTATATAATATCCAATCTCTATCAATTGACAAGTTACAGTTTTGTCTAAATGGACATATAAATGAACTCTAGTACTAGAGAAAATACCACTATAGAATTAAAGTATTAGCTTAGCACTTATACCTTGAAATCTAGATTTATGTAGAAATTTCATCTCAACACTTCTCTTTTCTATATTTCTACTGGATTAACTAAAACTTTGAATACTTGAAGCTTGACCTCTTTATGAGAATGTGTGATACCATCTCCAAATATATAAAGAAATTGTAATCCTCTATTAAAGTCGAAGCATATCTTCTCCCAATCAAGTAGACCATTATTTGGTTTCAAATACATCCATCTCAATTCTTTAAGCAATTCTTCAATGAGATTGGTGATGTAATTTAGAGCCTCTCCTTCTGAACATTTTGGATGGTCCCTCATATAACTCGAAATTGCAGAGGCAATCTCTCCATGGCGCTTGTCATCCTTCATCAACATTAGAATTATGTTAATATTACAACCATAAGAAGATTTTTTTCTATATTTGTTGTTTCTATTAAAATAAAATATCAAACCTCAAAATATCGTGTGTCATCAATTAAGCGTATACACATCCATATGAGCTCATAGAATCTGGATTTATTAAGGAATGTCTTTTCGATAGCATCATCCTCTAAAATAGGCCCTGCTAATAGGATAGCATGTGACAATATTGGTTCAATGCCTGCACTTGTTGTAGCAATACTTAGGTACTCATCATAGGTTGGAACATATCTAGTTGCTTTCCATCGTGCGTGCTCGAAGTTAGCTTCAATATAATCTTCCCACTATAGAACAAAATAAAGTTTACATATCAATATTTTTTTCATAAATGCATTCAATGATTTATATAGATTTTCCTATTTGGAAAAGGGGTCAAAATAAAATTTCTCTTATATTTTCAGTTTGAAAGATAAATTTAATATATCTCTCATTAGTGCATGTCATAAATTCTTACAAAACATTCATTAGGCTGGGCACAAATATATAAAATATCCAATTGGTAATAATATATTAACATTGAGTACATATACCTCTTAAATTTTTGAAAATTTGTTAAAACATAGAATTTACAGTTAAAATAAGACAACACATATTTAAAAAGACATAAATTTTTAAGTAGAGTGGACTTAATAAAGTATGACAATATAATACAATATTCTTCTTCCATTTCTCAATTATTGATCTCAACATCAATCAACCATCTCAATTAAAAGGAGAGCTTAATTGAATTCAATGTTACTCTTGTAGAAGGTTCTTCTTTACACAAAGTGAAAATTACTTGAGAGTGAGAAATATCCATCACCCATCACTCCATCCTTGTTTCTTCTGTTTACTTTCATCAGGTTCCATTTTTATAAAATCTAATTTGTTTATCGGATTTTCTAGGTACATAGATTAGGCGTACCTATTGGCACCGGATTTTTACAAACCTCTCATCTACTGTAAAGCTTTTTCTTAATAAAAGTGAAAATTTCTACGTACTATGCTCAAATATATATACTAAAAAGGGTTTGAAGAAGTATACATACCGCTTTTGTAATAAAAGACATCATGTCACATCCTTGTTTCTTTGTGGCTTCATTTATCAGTTCGTGCATTGTTTTGAAAAAAAATTCGAGGCACACCTTGAAATTTTGCAGCATGTTTTTGACAATCGAGACATCCCAACCTCGAACAATGGCATCTTTTATAAGTTTTAGCTGCTCAAGCGTTGCATAGTCATCAAAAAGGTCATCCACAATCGTGGCAATGGTTGAGAGTTTGGCTATAGCAATTTTGCTGCTAGAAAACTCCACCTCATCCGCTGCACTCACCCCCCACAACAAGTATTCAATTGATCTCTCTCTCATTGCAATAATCTTGGAGACACCAGAATCGACCCACCACCTATTATAGAGATCAGTATTTATGAGAAAATTTTAAAAGTTAAAATAAATTTCTAGCAATATAAATTACATTATATTCAAGGTTACGGTTTGTGTTTGATAGTTGCTAGATGTCTATAAGAAAGAAAATAATAATAATATTTATATCGAAAAGGATTCTAAGAGAATATTCGGATTATTATTAATCACCTAGAAAATATCAACCTTGATTTTATCTATAAATACCTAGAGAGATTCTTCATCTCCACCTTGTACGTAAACTGCAATATATTAAAATCCAATTTGGCCAGCTCTAAAATTTTCTTGTCCTTCAACCTGAAGAAAAGAAGAAAATATTAGCGGTCAGCTTAACAAGATTTGGACACTTTCAGTAATTGAAACTTCTAGAGTAATGTTTTACGATTGTACCTCATATCATCTAGCTCATATATTTCTATGAAGTTTCGTGCCTCCCATCTTGTAAAAGTACGGGACCATTCATATATAAGCGCGTACTCCACCTACAATATTAAAATGGAAATGGATCAATTTGTGCCCCTCTAATATCTGCCTTAATGTTTCAGAAAAACCCTTCTTAAAATTTATTACCTCTTTTAAAAAACTTCTCTTATATGTATCTCCAGATTTTTCTGGCAAGTTCTTAAGGCAAGCAGAGCTGAACATTTTAGCCTCTTCCATGACTGTCTCTCTCGGAAATGCCACGCTTGAAGCTCTTAAAAGGTTGAGCATGCCTCTCATCGCACACTCTTCTCTGGTATTGTTATCAGAAAAGAAGAAGTGCCCATTTTTGTCCTTGAAACTCTCCAGCACATCTTCTCAAAATGCAGGGCATATAGTGAGTTATTTGATATGATAAAAAGCATATGGTAAGATGGAAAAGCGTGATGGTAAGAAGGGTATTGCGTCGTTATTTAGTACCTGCAGATACATCATAGCGATGGAGTCTTAGTAGTCTGAGTCCTAAAGCTGTAGCGTTCAAATTCCTGGTAACAGTTTTGCTTCCTAATCGTATGCCGACACTTGTATCCCAAGATCTGCATTCATAAATTAATATATTTTTTAGTGTTTCCAAACTACAGTAGACAGTTAATCATCATCAGTAAATGGCATTGGCATACTAATTATTTTTTAATCTCAGCTTAACTAATCAGAGGATCTCTATGTACAGATAAAATGAAAAATGTGATAAGAGAAGGAGAAGGAGGAGGACAGACCGGTAAGCACAGTCAAGAGTCACTTTTATTTCAGCGTCAAAATATCGATCTATTCCCAGGCACTGTAATGCGTCAACCATCTCAAGCCGCTCGATTAGATCGACATCTCCAGATTTCATTTCTCTTAACAAGATTTTCACTTCTTTGACCAGTGTTTCAGCACGTTCAAGGTATTCAGATTCCTATAAAATACACGAGCAGTAGTAGTGAGAAAAAATTGGTGTAGAAGCAAATTAAGTTTAATAGAAATATTAATAAGAGCTAAGTACCCCACCCCGTATGGTGTTTCCATGGATTGGACAAAATCATCATCCCACACATTGAAAGCGTTATCTGGCAGAGAAGCAACAGCAGCAGCAGCACAAATTTCGTCTCCGTCCACACTCCTCATAGTCATCGGAGAAGTAGCTCGAAAACACAAATTCAAAAGCTAAATACTCAAGTTTACGAATGTGTAGTAGGTATTTATACTGGCACTGGCAAGACTAGGCGAAAAATTCGTGATTTTAATGAGATTTGAAACACGTGAGAAAGGTTTTCAAGGCTCTTCGACAACGACATCACGTATTCCTTCGCTTTCCTTCACGTGTCGGAAGGATTATAATTCATAATTGTGGGTATATCACTAGTAGACTAGTATAGATTCTATAAATTGAATAAATTATATCTTTATTTCATCTCCATAATCCATGAAACATGTGAAAGAAGTTTTCAAGTCCAGATTATAATTAATTTTTTCTTTATTCTATTATAATTATCGCTTAAAACATGTGTGAAAGAATCTTGAGTTTAAAATATTTTAACTTTTTTATTTAATTATAATTAAATTTTTATAAGCTTTAAATTTATATTGTAATTGTAAATCCTCGTCATTTTATTAATCATAAAAAACAATCTGGTCAATTGTCTTTTAATAATTATATAACTCTATTCCATCTCACACAACACATGTATATTAGAATATGAAGAACACATAGATGATATGCATTTACAATTTACAATATGAATAACACACCTTTCTTGCATTTACAATCCCGATCACACCACCAACACCAACAAGATATATCCATGTAGATATTACTCTGCCATTGTTGTCCATATTTGCAAAGGAAAAATCTGAAAATAAGGCATTGGAGATTGTTAAATGCCGTGCCACATGCTTATGCAAGCCATCAAATTAGAATTAAAATCTGCTAGACAGTACTAATGCATTGCAAATTATTACGGTGGCATGCCAATATAACATCCAAAACTATCTCTACCCATATAATTTCAATTCCCTTCACTTGGCGAGCGAACAAAGCAACATAGAAATGGTCGTAGAGCCTTTTAAATTTTAGATAATACAGCCAACTACTTCATATGGTGCTTACCAAAAGGTGGGCCCTTTAATTTTAGATACGATCTTAATGCAAATTAAATTGTATTTTCCCTTGTGGACTACCATGTCGTGTCAAATTTACAATGAGCAATTGGAAAAAACACGAGTGATAATAGAGGCAAACTTAAGCAAACAAAAGAACCCCAACAATGGTTTAGAGCACAAATAAATGCAATGGGGTATGCTAGAGCACACATGATCACATTTTGAGCTAGATAATAACATAGACAACTAAAGGATTTGGAGCACATATAAATGTAGTGAGATACACTAGTGCGCACATGATCATATTTTGAGCTAGATAATAACATAGATAAGAATGAAAAATTGAGACCTTGTACTGGTAGAAGATTCAAGGTCATAGGATGGTATGGGATCATGGTGCTGTATACAAAATTGAAGTCAATATATTTTATAATAATGGTTTTTATAATTTCAGAACAAAGATGTTGAAATGGGGCAAGTTTAAAAGTAAAAGATAGCCCATAACAAATTGTCGAGATTGGAGTCCAAATTCTTAGATGTAATATCCTAGATTATGTATGCACCTTACATAATTAAAGTATCTAACTTGAATAAATTTTGTTTCAAGATTACATAAAATCTATCAAATATCCAGATGAATTATCAACTTCTATCTAGGGCCTAGAAATACCCAAATATTTGGGTAGAAATCAACCAAAGAGCCAGATGGTGACATATAAGCACTAGAAAATTCCTTTCATATTGTATAGAGCAAAAAAATTCAACTTACCATCGACATTAACCACGCGATTCACAATTTATTAATCATTTAGTACCATTATTGTCATTTACCATTTATTATATATCATTTAACAAAATTTGTCAATTTAATTATAATAATTTCCACTTATCCATTTAATTAAATAGTATTTAATTATTTAATTAAATGATATGATCTAATTATACATTTTCAAACAAATTCTATTCTCATCTCTTCATTAAACTCCTTCTTCATCATTAGTTAACTCAATCTTCATTTAGAAACTTCTTCCTTTTGTGCCAGTCATCGTCATCTTCAAATATTAATTTATTCTCCACGCTTTTCCATATTTTAGTTTAGTTGACTCCATAGTATGCTCAGTTTATTGAAGTCTTAATTGTTATCCTCATCTCCTAGTAGAGATTTCACGTGAATGTCTATAAGTACAATTGTCCATTCATCATTTTCATCATGACCAGTCACTCTTATGCATGTTTATAATGCCAAACTTTACCATCAATACATTTAAAGTGTTATTCTATTAATTTTCATTCACACACATCCAAGTTGAACCAGCTTAGATTTCATGAGGTTTGCATTGAAGTTGATAGACTAGAGTTTGATTTGGTTTGTTGTTTATCCTGTGAAGTATATATAATTCTTGTCTTTTTATTTCCTTTATTACACATGTAAACCCACATACTAATCTCTCGTTTGTGCCTTGGACAATTATGAATCATCCATGTGCGTGTTAAATTTTGAAGAAAAATTCAATGACATAACATATACATATGGATAGAAAAGGCGAGGCCCGAATGGCCCCACTATTAGATTTAATAAATATTATGCAACGTTAAATATGCCTAAGATATGATTAACGTGATCACACTAATTAAGATGTGAATAATGAGTACAATATGATATTAATATCCATATTCAGACATGTGTAAAATAAGGAAAATAACTGCAATACGTAAACTCTGGCCATGCACCATTAGTTTTTCATCAGTTTTTATTTTATATAGTCAATTAATTTATTTTATATTATATTCCTAAGACATGATAAGTCTGATTATGTAGGTTTTATCTACATCATATGACTTGTACTTTTGGTAGTTTGAAGGATATTTTATGCACACGTGTGACTACAGTTCCTTTATCCCATTTAGGTCTTACATTCTCAACTATTGGTGGTGTATCCTATATATGCCCACTTTTAGCTCTCATTTGATAAATCCCTCACCATTGTATATTTTCATTCTTTGATAACATATAGTATTCTCTCATTTTAGGTCTCTTTTTAGCTTTCAGTTTAATCTCTTTGATACTTGGTGGCGCATCCCTAACCAAACTCGCTATATTTTTAAAAAATACTTTAGGATTACTTGTTGAGTTAGTTTGGAGATCTAGCTTGTGAATACTTTATTTTCTTTAAAATATGACTATAGTCTTCTCTTGGTATGATGACTTGAAGAATTACATTCCTATAGAAATACGAATTAGGGGAGTTTCTCTTAGTTTCTTTCTATTGTAGGGTACATTTCGGATCTTGGTAAAAGTCTAAGAAGGAATGACCCTATATACCATGAATTAACAAAGACATAGAGCATGAATGACTTTACTTGAAACATATGAGTACCTAGTTTTTGAGAAAAAGAGAAATCTTAGAAACCTACTACTAAACATTAGAACATGCAAAACCCTAGATACATATGAGTACAAACCTCTGCTTTTTTTATGGGACAGTATTGTTCCTTACATTTTTTATTCACCAAGAGTCTCTACGGATCATAGGATCCCAGCAAAATCAAAGCAGAAATGTAGAGATGGATTAAAGTAATTGCTATAATATACATACAAATGTGTACAACATTCATAAAGTATTCTCCTTGCATATTTAGGAAGATGGGGAAAGATAAAGCCTGTACATAGAGGAAGATTTAAGTACCCCTCAAAGTGGTTACACATTTCGGTACACGTGGAAAAATATGATGACACATGTAATGCATACATAATGTGAGATAAGCGAAAGGAAAGTTATATATGTGAGATCAAGCACTATTGTGAATGGGAAAACTAGGTAGGTGTGAAATAGAACTTATGTAAACTATGTGCCATACTAACAACCAGTTTCCAGAGTGATAGGTAGGGAGAAATTGAATAGATAAAAATTGGCTCTCAACAACTAGGAATGATGATGTACCCATGTACAAGAAAGTCGCTGAAAAAATGGAGTAAAGGAAAAACTCTTTGGGAATAAAAGTCCATCACCCCAAGAACAAGTTGCAACTCAAGATAATGAGACAATTAGAATTCTGTAGGTATTAAAATATAATGAGGGAATTATGTCATGGATGAGTTGTCAGACCAAATGCATGTGTACCTCAATGTACTTGACCCTCGAATGCTCTACTAGGTTGCAAGAAGTATGAATTGTAGTGTAGTTATCACAACAAAGAATAGTAGGGTTATCAAGTGGTAGACAATATAGATTGGTGAGGAATGGTATCTAAATGACGTGTTACTCATCCTTAATATGACGTTAGGGAAACCATGGTGCTAGAGGGAGGTTATATGATAAGTCTGTTTAACATATGATAAAGTGCTACATCCATTAGTTTTTTGGTTTTATCTGGCCCATCATGAGTTTTATTTGATCTTATATTTGAATCTATATATTTCTCTGACTTGTTTAGCATTCAACCAATCCCTTATCTCCTATATTCTCTTGAATTACGTTACATTCTTGATGCATTGTTGCCAATATCCTTATGATTTTATTTCATCACAATATGATCCACAGTCTTCCACTTTGTTTTGGATAGATGCGTGTAATACAAAAGCATGTTGAATGCACCATCACTATGTAGGTTTTTCTTGTTATTTAAACATATGTATACAAAGAAATGGTTCATATTTATTTGTAAAAGATTGATAGGACTACACTAGAGAACCGAATAAGAGTAGAACCTATTGACATTATTCATAGCTTAGAGTTCAAGTTTTTCATGGCTATCATGACCCGTATGGTCAGAGAGGTCAAGAATCTTAGATTTGAACTTCACAATAATGAGATCTAAAATATGGTGACTATTGTGGATCATCCACCCATGTTTATTATAGGTATAGTGTCCTACATAAAGAATCCTTGCAGTGTTCACATGTTAAACACTATGTGATCTCAACATTTATATGAAGAGCTAAGGATGCACTTTTACAAGAACTCTTCCAATACCAAGAAGAAGGTCTTCAACAAGTATACAAAGAGATATGAAAATGGAGATGGTAAAAATAGCTTCAAGAATGAGTTTGAGAAGATGAATAAGTATGGCTATATTATTAGGGTTTAGCTCAGAGTTAGGTGAAGCGGATGAAAGGTTTGAAGCAAAAGAAGGCTCACCTTACAGAAATCAAAGTGAATGATTCTTGAGAAAATGCATTCCAATAAAATTAAATTTTTTTCTGTATCTTGTAGATGAGTTTATCCCTATTAGCAATGGATATTGAAATAGTTGTGCTTGGAATTTTGAGGCTATCTTTACAATGCCTGAGCAGGCCTCCAGAGACACATCCAAGATATCAAACGAATAAAGTGTATCAGGATCTTGTGGAGGCTAGTGGCACTAGAGGATGGAGGAATTTCCATCATCCCAAGCTAGCTTCTCACTTTGAGATGATTCTTTGCATGAGAAACATTTTTTTGGATTTAATTTATTTCTTTATTTTCCTTGTTGTTGATGACTGATTTGAAGAATACGAATATTGTGAATTTTTATTTTTGTGATCCTTGACAACTTTGACAACTTTTTCATCTTTGTCATTTTGGCACTTTTGAAGGCTTTAAATCCACTTTTTCTTCAATCTATGAAGCCTACAATCACACAAAGAGAGAGAAGTGTTGTTTTTTTAGTGGATATGGGTTTGCCTTGGTCAAACCCCATTTTGGTAATCAAAACTTAATGAGAAACGAAGTATGAATGAAATGAAATATGAAACGTAAGATGAAACAATAGAACCTTGTTTGTGTAGTGTATAAAAATGCATACCTTTGCATTTTCGCACTTAATTTGGACCTATTTTAGAACCCCCTGAATTAAATTCCCTTTAGGTCACTTATTACGGGCCCCTAAGACCCTTTTTTTGTGCATCTCGAGGTATATTTCAACTGGAAACCCGAACAAATCCATAACCAACCTTTAATCTTGGAAACCCACCTTTTAAAATAGAAAAATAAGCCTTGTGGGACCAATACGCCCTTGGTGGCATCTTAGTCCCCCTTAGCCAGACCAAGATGCCACCTAGGGCGTCTTAGTCTCAAGGGCTTTATTTTCGAGAATTAAGAGTAGGAAATGAAAATATTTGATTTAATTTGGCATTTTTTTGGCCTTTGGGATTTAATAATAGGGTTATTAGATAGGAATGCCTATAAAAAGTAAGATTCACACCCATTTTCACCTAAATAGGTTTTAGGAGAAGATCTAGAGAAAACTAAGAATGTTAGAAGTTTTCATAAGAGCAAGAAGGAGAGTTTCAAGAAGCAAGGAATTGGAGTCTTGGAGCTCAGCCTTCTAGTGTTTTTGCAAGTTTTTCAAGTCAAGTTCTAGCATTTCCAAAGACTAATGATGGATTCCTATGGAGGATCATGCGAGATTCAAGGTTGGGAGATGCAACTAACCATACTTCCAAGCCTAAGGACTTGTTTCTTGAGTGATTCCATCTTCCATTGTTGTTCTACTTTCTACCTAAGGAAGGTACATTTCATGCTTATGACTTATTAGGGTGATTTGAGATCTCCTTTGTACGGCATTTTCATTTGCATAGTAGGGATTCTATTCTAACACATTTGAATAGGGTTTCTTCAGGTTCTAGCTTGCATAATCTTAGACACACTTAAGATTAGGGCTCACCCACATTTCCATTTTTAGATTTATGCATTTTCATTAAGGTTTAATCACCAAACAAGGGGTTTGAACAAGGAAAACTCGCATTCACTAACAAATCAACAAGTTTTTTCTCTCTTGTATGTTTGTGTTTGTAGATTTAGGTTGAAGAGTTGAAGATCATTTGACTTGTAAAGTTGTAAAATTGCAAAGTTACATTTCAAATTTGTCATCTTCACATAAAGTCACCTACAGGCCAGATCTAGAAGTTTCAGGACCTGAGATTTGAGAAGAAGTGCAGACTTTGGACCTCAAGATCACATTCTGAAATTGAAGAAATTTGGATCAGGACTAAGAAGAAAGTAAGGGCGTCTTAGTACTCCTGGAGGTATTTCACAAAGATTCTTTCATATTCTGTTTCAACATTTGAAGGTTCCGTGTTTGCCTTGAAAAATAACAGTGGGGCAAAGAAGACAGTAAGGGCATCTTAGTCCTTCCTAGCATATTTTGACAACATTTTTGCATTTCTAGAATCCTTATTACATTTCCAGACTTCCCAGCTACATACATCCTAACTTTTTGTTACTTAATTTTGTCATTTGCACTCATTATTGGCTTGGATTACTAGATTTTGTGAGTTGAATATCAAGTTGTCTTTTCCAAGGTTTTTATTTTATGGTGAACCCTTCAAAGCCTAAGGAATCTTCCTAGGTCTCCCTTGTTGATAGTCAATCCAATTTGGGATCCTAGGTTTCCTTGAATGAACCATCATCCAACAATAAAAGGGAAAATTAAGGATTAGGGATTCCTTTCTTGTATCGTGAGTCCCTTCTCCACACATTTTTCTCCAACGATTCATTTTGGTGAACCCGACAAGTTGGACATTAATTTTATGATTTGGAGTTCACTAAGGTCCTATTTATAGGTTGCATTCATTCTTGCATTGCATCTTGCATTAGTGAAAGTACATCTAGGGTTTCTCACATTTGCATTAATGAAATTTTCATTGTTAATGGGATAAGAGGAGGAGAAGGAGGAGGATAGACTGGTAAGCACAGTCAAGAGTCACTTTTATTTTAGCGTCAAAATATCGATCTATACCCAGGTACCCGTAATGCATCAAACATCTCAAGCCGCTCGATTAGATCGACATCTACAGATTGCATTTCTCTTAACAAGATTTTCACTTCTTTGACCAGTGTTTCAGCATGTTCAAGGTATTCAGATTCCTATAAAATACAAAAGCAGTAGTAGTGAGAATAAATTGGCATACAAGCAAATTAAGTTTAATAGAAATATTAAAAAGAGCTAAGTACCCCACCCTGTATGGTGTTTCCATGGATTAGACAAAATCATCATCCCACACATTGAAAGCTTTATCTGGCAGAGAAGCAACAAAAGTAGCACAAATTTCGTCTCCCTCCACACTCCTCATAGACATCCGAGAAGTAGCTCGAAAGCACAAATTCAAAAGCTGAATACTCAAGTTTACGAATGTGTAGGTATTTATACTGCCACTGGCAAGACTAGGCGAAAAATTCATGATTTTAATGAGATTTGAAACACTTGAAAGGTTTGCAAGGCTCTTTAACAAGCGACATCATTATTCAGCCGCTTTCCATCACGTGTCGGAAGGATTATAATTCATAATTATTAGGAATAGGTTCAGTATATCACTAGTGAACTAGTCTGATTCTAGAAATTGGAATAAATTATCTTTATTTCATAATCTCACCAATCCATGAAACATGTAGAAAGAGTTTTCAAGTCAGATTCTAAAATTAATTTTTCTTTATTCTGTTATAATTATAAGCAAAACATGTGTGAAAGAATCTTGATTTTGAAATATTTTTAACTTTTTATTTAATTATAATTAAATTTTTATAAGCTTTAAATTTATATTGTAAATGTAAATCCTCGTCATTTTATTAATCATAAAAAATAATCTGGTCAATTGTCTTTTAAATAATTATATAACTCTATTCCATCTCACACAACACATGTATATTAGAATATGAAGAACACATAGATGATATGCATTTACAATTTACAATATGAATAACACACCTTTCTTGCATTTACAATCCCGATCACACCACCAACACCAACAAGATATAACCATGTAGATATCACTCTGCCGTTGTTGTCCATATTTGCAGGAAAAATCTGAAAATAAGGCGGTATGATTGTTAAATTCCATGCCCACATGTATACTGAAGCCATCAAATTAAATTAAAAATATGCTAGACAGGTACTAATACATTTTAAAATTATTGATTGGCATGTAATATAACATCAAAATATATCTACCCTTATAAATTTCTTGAGACATTTCCTTCACTTGGCTGATGAACAAAGCAACACCAAAGTAATTAGTAGAGCCTTTTAAATTTAGATATTATAGCCTTCTTCCATGTAGTTGCTTACCAAGGTGGGCCCTCTAATTTTGAATACGATCTTAATGCAAAATTAGAATTGTATTTTCCACGTGGTTCTATGTCATCCAGAGTTACAATGAACAATTGGAAAAAAACACGAGTGATAATAGAGGCAAACTTAAACAAACAAAAGAACCCCAACAATGGTTTAGAGCACAAATAAATGCAATGGGGTATGCTAGAGCACACATGATCACATTCTGAGCTAGATAATAACATAGACAACTAAAGGATTTGGGCATATAAATGCTGGTGAGATACCACTAGTGTAGCACATGATCATATTTTTGAGCTAGATAATAACATAGATAAGAATGAAAATTAGGACCTTTGTATTGGTAGAAGATTCAAGGTCATGGGATGAGTATGGGATCATGGTCTTTGTACAAGGTAATCAATATATTTTTATAATAATGGTTTTACAATTTGAGAACAAAGATGTTGAAATGGGGAAAGTTTAAAAGTAAAGATAGCAGTAATAAATTGTCGAAGTTGGGTTCAAATTCTTAGATGTAATATCTAGATTATGGGCATCTTACATAGAATTAAAGCATCTACTTGAATGGAATTTTATTTCAAGATTACAAAATCTATGGAATATCGGATGAGCTATAGAAAAACTTCTATCTAGAGACCCTAGAAATACCCAAATATTTGGGTGAAATCAATAAAGAGCAGGATGGTGTATATAAACCTTGAAAATTCCTTTCATATTATTGTATAGAGCAAAAAAATTCTCCTTATTCGACATTAACCATAGCGATTCACAATTTGTCATTTAGTACCATTATTGTCATTTTACCATTTTATTATATATCATTTAACAAAATTTATCAATTTTAGTTTATAATAATTTCCATATCATTTAATTTTAATAGTATTTAGTGCTTTATTAAATACAGTATAGAATCTAATTATACATTTTCAAACAAATTCTATTCTCATCTCTTCATTAAACTCCTTCTTCATCATTAGTTAACTCAATCTTCATTTAGAAACTTCTTCCTTTTGCACCAGTCATCATCATTTTCAAATATTAATTTGTTCTCCACGCTTTTCCATATTTTAGTTTAGTTGACTCCATAGTATGCTCAGTTTATTGAAGTCTTAATTGTTATCCTAATCTCCTAGTAGAGATTTCACGTGAATGTCTATAAGTACAATTGTCCATTCATCATTTTCATCATGACCAGTCACTCTTATGCATGTTTATAATGCCAAACTTTACCATCAATACATTTAAAGTGTTATTCTATTAATTTTCATTCACACACATCCAAGTTGAACCAACTTAGATTTCATGAGTTTTGCATTGATGTTGTTAGACTAGAGTTTGATTTGGTTTGTTGTTTATCCCGTGAAGTATCTATAATTCTTGTCTTTTTATTTCCTTTATTACACATGTAAACCCACATAATAACCTCTCGTTTGTGCCTTGGACCAATATGAATCATCCATGTCCGTATTAAATTTCGAAGAAAAATTCAATGACATAACATATACATATGGATGGAAAAGGCGAGGCCTGAATGTCCCCACTATTAGATTTAATAAACATTATGAAACCTTAAATATGTCTAAGATATGATTAACGTGATCACACTAATTAAGATGTGAATAATGAGTATAATAGGATATTAATATCCATATTCAAACATGTGTAAAATAAGGAAAATAATAGCAATATATAAACTTTGGCCATGCTCCATTAGTTTTTCATCAGTTTTTATTTTATATAGTCCATTAATTTATTTTATATTATATTCCTAAGACATGATAAGTCTGCTTATGTAGGTTTTCTCTACATCATATGACTTGTAATTTTGGTAGTTTGAAGGATATTTTATGCACATGTGTGACTACAGTTCCTTTATCCCATTTAGGTCTTACATTCTCAACTATTGGTGGTGTATCCTATATATGCCCACTTTTAGCTCTCATTTGATAAATCCCTCACCATTGTATATTTTCATTCTTTGATAACATATAAGTATTCTCTCATTTTAGGTCTCTTTTAGCTTTCATTTAATCTCTTTGATACTTGGTGGCCGCATCCCTAGCAAACTCATATATTTTAAAAAATACTTTGGGATTACTTGTTGACAATTAGTTTGGAGATCTAGCTTGTAGATTTTTTATTTTCTTTATAATATGACTACAGTCTTCTCTTGTGTAGCATAATGAATTGAAGAATTACAATCGCTGTAGAAATACCGAATTCGAGGGAGTTTCTCTTCGTTTCTTTCTATTGTAGGTACATTTCAGATCTTGGTAAAGAAAGTCTAAGAAGGAATGACCATATAGCAATGATTAACGAAAAACATAGAGCATGAATGACTTTACTTGAAACATATGGTACCTAGTTTTGAGAAAAAGAGAAATCCTTAGAAACCTACTAAACATTAAGAACATGCAAAATCTAGATACATATGATACAAACTACTACTTTTTTATGAGACAAATTATTGTTCCATACATTTTTTTATTCACCAAGAGTCTCCTGGATCATAAGATCCCAACAAAATCAAACAAAAAATGTAGAGATGGATTAAGAAATAATTGCTATAATATACATACAAATGTGTACAACATTCATAGTATTCTCCTTGCATATTTAGGAAGATGAGGAAGAATAAACCTGTACATAGAGAAGATTTCATACCCCTCCAAAAGTGGTTACACATTTGGGCACACTTGGAAAAATATGATGACACATGTAATGCATACATAATGTGAGATAAGAGAAAGGAAAGTTATATATGTGAGATCAACCACTAGTGTGAATGGGAAAGCTAGGTAGGTGTGAAATAGAACTTATGTAAACTATATTGCCATACTAACAACCAATTTCAAGTGATAGGTAGGGAGAAATTGAATAGATAAAAATTGGCTCTCAACAACTAGGAATGATGATGTACCCATGTACAAGAAAGTCGCTGAAAAAATGGAGTAAAGGAAAAACTCTTTGGGAATAAAATTCCTTCAGCCCAAGAACAAGTTGCAACTCAAGATAATGAGACAATCCAAATTTATCTTGAGTATTAAAATACTCTAATAAGAGAATTATGTCATGGATGGTTATTGAACCAAATGCATGTGCCTCAAATGTACTTGACCCTCTAATGCTCTACTAGGTTTAGAAGTATGAATTGTAGTGTAGTTATACAACAAAGAATAGTAGGGTTATCAGAGTGTTAGACCAAATTTTGTCCCATCCTTTGGTGATTTATTATCATATGGAATTTTTATGCTACTTTTCATCATCATTTTGACGATATCTCCATGGATGGTTATGTTATGGTCATTAGATGATGTTGTACACTTTTGAATCTACCATCATATATGTTAGCACACATTATTACATTGGGTTATCCGACAGTTATGATTGTCTGTATACTTGGTAGTTATGACAGTTTGTCTACTTGCATTCTTGTAACCGCATCATCCTATTCTATCCATTCACACAAATCTAGGAATCAATCAATTATATTTGATCTTATATTTGGTATCAAAGCAGCGATGATTCTGTGCATGATCAATAAAGCAATGGAGAAAGGTCCAAAGGTGCAAACCTGTGATAGACTTGAAGATTGGAGCGATATAGTTTTTTCAATTACTGGGCGCATAGGAGATAATCATGACACATTGTTGGAATCAACAAGACATTTGATATGAATTTGTTATGTGCAGGGAGAGGATAGCATTGAAATCAGAGCCATTGATTGATGTGTGGAAGAGGTGGAATATCATTGACATATAATATATTTTTCCATGAAGGAAATAATGAGTTCGGAGCATAAGTGAAGTTAGATCCTGCACCTTATTTAATGGTGGAGGCAAGGAGGTTCGAATTTTAGACTTGTTAAAACTTTGGCACTTACTTTTGGACATCCTATAATACAACACCAAGAATCATGAAGAGCGATGGAATAGAGGGATGAACGAATAAAGTATATTGGGATTTTTAGCATGCATAGTTATTTAAACTTTGAAACGAGAAATATCTAGAAGCGATTTCTATATTTTTGGTATTAAGTGGATTATTTTTCTTTGGAATAGGGTTCAACATTATTATCACGGGGTAGAAAATATAGATTGGTGAGCAAGGGTATCTAAATGACGTGTTACTCAGCCTTAATATGACGTTAGGGAAACCATGGTGCTAGAGGGAGGTTATATGATAAGTCTGTTTAACATCTGATAAAGTGGTACATCCATTAGTTTTTTGGTTTTATCACATTATCATGAGTTTATTTGATCTTATATTTTGAATCTATATATTTCTCTGACTTGTTTTAGCCTTCAATAATCCCTTATCTCCTATATTCTGTGAATTCTCGTTACATTCTTGATGCATTGTTGCTAATATCATATGATTTTATTTCATCACAATGCATGATCCACAGTCTTCCCACTTTGTTTTGGATAGATGTCGTGCTAATATAAAATCATGTTGAGAATCACCATCACTATGAGTTTTCTTGTTATTTAAACATATGTATATAAAAGTGGTTCATATTTATTTGTAAAAGATTGATGGGACTACACTAGAGAACCGAGATAAAATTAGAGACCTATTGACATTATTCATAGCTCGGAGTTCAAAGTTTTCATGGCGCTATCCTTGTTGATATGGTCGGAGATTCAGAATCTTAGATTTGAACTTCCACAATAATGAGATCTAAAAATATGGTGACTATTGTGGAAGTCCACCCATGCTTTGTGGGTATAGTGTCCTACATAAGAATCCTTGCAGTGTTCACATGTTAAACACTATGTGATCTCCAACATTCCTTGAAGAGCTGAGTGCACTTTACAGAACCTAGCAATAATACCAAGAGGTCTTCAACAAATTATCTGAAAGAGATATGAAAATGGAGATGGGTAAAAATAGCTTCAAGTGAGTTTGAGAAGATAAATAAGTATGCCTATATTATTAGGGTTTAGCTCAGATTTAGGTGAAGCGGATGAAAGGTGTGAAGGAAAAGAAGGTTCACCTTATGGAAATCAAAGTGAATGATTCTTGAGAAAATGCATTCCAAATTTTTTTTTTTTTTGTGTATCTTGTAGATGAGTTTATCCCTATTACCAATGGATATTCAAACAGTTGTGCTTGGAATTTCGAGGCTATCTTTACGATGCCCGAATAGGCCTCGAGAGATAATCAAGATATCAAAAGCGAATAAGAATGTCAGGGATCTGTGGAGGCTAGTGGCAGCAGGGGATGGAGAATTTCCATCATCCCAAGCTGCTTCTCACTTTGTGGAAGTGATTCTTTGCCAGAAATTTTTTTTTTTTTTGGATTTAATTTGTTTCTTTATTTTTTTCATGGTATTTGATAGTGATTTGAAGAATCTGAATATTGTGAATTTTTATTTTTGTAGATTAGGGTATGGATGGTTTATGGATTTCATGAGACTATGATCAAAATTATACCCTAGTCAAGTCATTTTGGGTTTGGGAGGGCATCATCATCCCTAAGAATGTCATGGCCCACTATAGAGCCTAACCCTTCATAAGGTGAAATCTCCCATGGGGTTGTTTCTTGCACTATGATGTTTATTAAAATAAAAAATAAAGCATAAAAACAAAAAAACAAACAAACAAACAAAGCGAACGAACAACAAACAAACAAAATAAATAAAATAAATAAATAAATATAAATAAATAAAATAAATAAAATAAATAAATTTTAGAGTGAAGTGCATTATGTTGCTTTGGATGTTTGATAAGTATACCTTGTAAATGACTCATTAAAATCCTCTTATAATGAAAACATAAATGCTAAAATAAATGCATATAGATGGTGGATTATTCTGCAACTTGGGTTTTGCATAAAGGCAAACCCCACAAAAATAAAAGGGATCAATATTGGGGAAAAATTTTGAACCTAGAAATTTAAACAAATAATGTATAATATAAAAAATCCTAAGCCATGATAAATGATAGAAAACATAAAGATTAAATTTAGAACTCAATAGGTGATGGAATGTCTATGATTTGAAGCAATATTGCTTCTCCATAATGAACATTGCCTTGTAATTCGAAGTACAAAATAAACATAGAAATCAAAGGAATAAACCTATTTGGTTTCAAAATGATATTTTACAGAAAAATTAGAAATGCTGCTTTGGTCTAAGGTTGGTAATGAATCCCATCCAATAAACTGATATTCATTTCCTCACATCACTCAAAGAGACTCTTGATTTTATTCTAGAAATGATAAATGTGAATGAGGGAATATAATATAATATTTTTTTTTTTTAAAGGCCAAATCCTAGCTCTCAAATTAAATATTAATTTTTCTATAACTAAAATAGCAATGCATTCTTAGATATCTTTAGTAATGTCTTTGGATTAAACTTGGTATACATTAGTAATTAATTATTTTAAAATCATTACACCAAGAGATTTAAAATTAATTTAACTTTTTAAAGTGAATTCTAAAAGAAATCATTAAATGAGTTAGATTTTTTTTCTAACTCCATCTAGTGAATAAATTTCGTGAAATATTTTAAACACATTTTCATAAAAAAGTGTTAGGGGAGAGTACTATTCATAATGTGTTTGTTAATTGAAATAATTAAACATTAATTTAAATCTATATATAAAATCCATAAAGGGAAAATGGAGAAATTTATATAAATTGTTTCCTTTGAATATATAATAGTTCTAAGATTAAAAAAAATTAGTAAGGCGGTGAATTTAATTATTAAGCAATCAACTGTTTAAGGTAAATAAAATTGGGAAAAGTACTTAATTTTTTAGGGTTTAGGTCTTGTCTCAGATCTAGTAGACCTTCTTTCATTCATATAGAAAACTTTAATGGGAGTGATGCTACGATGGACCTCCCTTGAGAGCTTCTCGCATAAGAAACCTAACTTTACTAGGGTTACTTCCATCACAAGGTGTACAAAATGAGTTATTTAACATCCCAAATATTTGTTTCCCTTGCCTCGCCTTCTAGGTGACTTTTTCTTATGATTGCACTAAACGTACATTATCAATGAGTGTGCACAATAAGTTGTCATGCTGAGCATGATCCTAGTTGAATTTTTTATTATTTTCTAAAAAATATTAGTGGGTTTGTGTCTATGTTTACATGTTAAAACATGGGCATGAAAAAACTAAGTCATAAGTTGTTGATACGATCGACCCTCCTAGCTAGCATGTATTGCACCTCAATGGATGATAATTTGGTGTTGATTTTCTTGATAAAATAACATGCAAATTGACATGTTCAACGAAGGAAAAATAAAGATGAAAATAGACCTCCAAGAGTCAACATGAGTAAACTAATGCGAGTCAATGAAGCCTACTATATGGGAAGCTCCTAGTGTGTGTTGAATGCAAAAATACGTCGTTCCTCTAATGTACCTCGACATACATGGTTTCCTTCAATGACTCAATAGGATCATGGGAAAAGTTAGTGACTAACAAAATACTTGAAAGTCTATATTAGGATGAGTTTACATCAAATATAGGACTACCAACTAATATCTACACTAACACCATCATCATTAGGTGTGATACAAGAGAAAATTAGACAGTTCTTACATGGGAAAACTATTAATGAATCAGAATTGTAGTGTGATTTTTTTGTTAGTGACATTTTTCACACTAGTTTTAGACCCTCCTTATAAAAGCAGGCTTAATGTTGCCCACTTGAATTAAGTGTTGTAATGTGTTTAACACACTCATTGGAGTCTTGGTCCCTTTTAGCTAAATAAAATTAATGCTACATATTTAGGGTGTTGTAAAAGTGTTGTAACACACTCCCACAATTTTCTAGTGTTTCCATTAATGGTGGGCTTCCTTTATAGCTTTAATTGGCCCTATTTTGCATCCTAAGCCCCATTTAATGCATCTTTTGAGGATAATCAGCACAAACCAACAAATATAAGTAATTCAGCTATTTTAAGGTATTGTAGCATAGATTTGGTGGTCTGGGATTCATACGCCACCTTGGGCATATGAGTCCCACCCAGGGTTTTGGGTCTCGATCCTAATTTTACACCTTTCTTTGCATTTTTGAATTTGGTCCCATAATTTATATGTAATGGGATACATATGCCACCTTGGGTGTATGAGTCCCATGTGGCCCAAAATTAAAATTAATTCAAATTCTTGGTGATATTTTATCCTCCTAGATCTGATGTCGGCTTGTAGTGTTGTAATTTTAGGAAATTTGGCATAATTAAGTATAAATACAAGGTTCTTTCACTCATTTTACAACTAGCGAGTTGAATGACCATTCTTATAGAAATTTTGAGTTCACAAGAGCATTCAAGGGCGGATTATCAAGTGTTTTAGAGCATTATTCAAGTATCAAGCATTCTGTGAAAGTCATCATGCATCATGTTTGTTTTTGAGCTAACAATTGTTATGTAGGGTTTTATGATTCAAGCATGCATTCAACTCAAAATATATAAAATTCCAGCAAGAGTCAAGATCTACATCCATTGGAGTCATCTCATACATGTTTGCAGCCTCTTATTTCTAGGGTTTGGTGAGTTGCAACATCATATTTTGTTCATTCATCATTCTCCATTCGACTATTTCATTTCATTTGAAGGTTTGATTACCAAAACAGAGCTTGACCAAGGAAAACCCCTATCCACTAACAAAAAAACATTTCTCCCTCTCTTTAGTGTGTGATTTGTAGGTTTAGATTGAAGACACATTGAAGAGAAAGTTTGGAGAAAGTTGTCAAAGTGTTCAAATTTTTCACCTTGCATTGAAGATCATTGGAAGACTTCTATAGGTTGCAAATTAGGGTTTTAGATCTAGAAATAAATTGGGAAGTACAAAGAAAACATTGAAGACCAAATTCAGACTTTGAAGCTTCAGAAAACCCTAATTGGAATGATACGCCAGTTCTGGCATATGAGTCCCAATTTAGGTTAGTTTCTAGGTTTTTGTAGTTTAAGATACCCATTTGCCAGATTTCAGCTTCTGCACAGAAACCCAGATCTGGGACTAAATCACCTAGACTGGCGTATGAGTCCCAATAGGATTTAAAATCATTGTTTTTTAGTATTTCAGGCCTCCATTCAATCCTCTTTAGATTTCTAGGTGCACACCTTTTGTCTTGCAACTTGTTATTTCGTTTTACTTGCATTTAAATAGGCTATTGAGTGAAATATTGCATTGCATTAGGTTTAAGCATTAAATATTGCATTTCATTAGTCTTTCCAAGCCATAGCTTGGTGGCGAACCCCTTATTAGTTTACAATCAGACCCTAGGACTGCCCTATTGCAAGATCTCTTTCTCCTCTACATACATTAGGCTGAGATCTCTAGGGTTTTTTCTTGAATGGGAGTGTTTGATTTTGTTATTCATTCTCCCAAGCATAGAACTCAAACAAAATTCCTCCTTTCAGCAAGTCAATGTTATACTTTTTTTGGTACATATGGAGGTCTCATGAATAGATTGAACGACTGAAAGAACAAGACAACATTTTTGAATCTTGAGATCAGTTATGTTGAATTTGTAGACATGCAAAACTAACATCATGCATCCAATACTTCTATTAATCAATTAAAACAATTTATTGATTAGTTCCCTAGCTTCATCGTATTTAATTAAATAAATCAGATTATTTAATTAAGTCCTTAAGTTCTTCTTATTTGATTCAATAAATCAAAATGATTTAAATCAAATATCAAACCCCTAAAATCTTCCAAGTTAATTAATCTTAATTAATTAACCTCTAAACATAATCACCCATTCTCCAGCTTTTGACTCAACTTGAGTCAAATCTAAACTCTTAACTAACCCACCCCACTTGCACCAATAAATCATTTCTTCTAATTTCTTTCAAAAGGGCATCAAGATGGAATATTCTTCAAATTTGAATCTTCCCTCCAAAGGACTTGTCCCTTCCAACAAAGCATTAAATGCTCTTACATGTCTCTTGCACAAGTCAAAGTTGGCATTTAATTCACCTTTCATCCCCCCTAAACATGTCATTTCATGCAAAATTCAAATTTGAAACTGGCACATTGGCCAAAACATGCACATTCCTCATCCTCTCAAATCTTGACAAGTGGCATCTTGTCATTGGCTCATGAATTATCCCGCATTCATCCAAAATCTCTCAATCTCCTAACCTTGAATCTATAAAATGAAAAGAATTTCTCCAAAACAATGACAACACAACACAATTTGAGGACAACACATTTTATGCAAAGTTACTCTCTACATGTGAGAACTAATTTTTCTCTTCATCACATCATTTTATCATCATCTTGGCAGCTTTTGCTTATCAGGGATTGGGAAAGGGCATCCTTTCTACATCATGAGGAGCACCAATCCACTATGAGATAAGTTCGATTCATGTTATTGTGTCTTATTTAGTTTTCCTTGTTTTCTTACTTAACATGACTCGGTATTTCATAGAGATGTTGTTGTTTGCTTTGTTTTAAAGGACTAACCATGCTAAGGGTGTGTTTGAGTCTTTTTAAGCAATTTGCAGATTTCACCATCACATAATTTATCAATCAAAGTATGTTGAATACCTTAAGGCATGGATGGGGAACTAACAACAGGATTAAAATAATCTACATATACGGGTCAAATGGGCTATAATTTTTGGCCAAACATGACATTGAGATCAAGATTTTCAGAAAAAAACTTCACTTTTTGACACCTATAGTAGGTAAACTGTTAGGAATTTGAAAATTATGTAAACTAGTGATTTGTGAGATTTTTTCTCTAGATTTTAAATGTGGTTTTTAAAAAAAAGATTGAATTTAAATTATAATTTTTTTTGTATCTCCTTTCATAACTAGTTTTTAATAGTAAACAACATTTTTAAAAAGTGGTGTGTACTTCGGATCACATAACTTTTTTTCTAGAAAGGATAAATTTTGATTCTTTTGAATTTAGGTTGCTAACACTAGTATCAATTGCTTTCATTTTGTTTCTTAACGTTTTGTTGAATATTTTTCTTTTAATTAAGTTTTGAAGTCAAACCAATTACAATTTTGACATAGTCGCATAACTTTTTTAGTATGCAATGAAATTGAAATTTTCTTTTTTTTGTTGGAATGAGGACATCAATACCTAGTGCATATATATTTTTCAACAAAAAAATTCTCAATTACTATTTTTCCACAATGATTTTTCACCGAACTTGATGTTTGATGAAAAACCTATGTTTAGTAAAACTAAAAATAAAAATAAAAAAATAAGAAACCAAATATATTAAATTTATAGTTGTTGGAAAGCGTGTTTCGATCACTACAGTCCTCCACTTTGGTTTATCAAGTCGAATCCATTTGCACCTCCTTCTCGGGCTTCGATAGTAAGAGCATAAAATTTTTTGAAATGGTGGAAGGGAGGTAAGAAAAGAGAGAGTTCATTCAAAGCCTTCGACTTAGAAGAGTTAATTGAACACTTATATCGAATACAAGTGGCGGTTCATTAGAAGAGTGGGGTTCATTAGAAGGGGGTGGGGGTTTTCATTGGAAGGGTTCATTGTTAGAAAGAAATTGGTTCATTCAAACTCCTTCATTAGAAGGGTAAGCATTTTCAAAATTTTGATGGGAATTTCCTAATTTTCTTCCTTGGAAGAATTGTAACCATATTATTGGGTTTACCCTTACTAACATTAAAATATCTATCTCCATGTCTCTAAATATTTGTGTAATCGAGTGGGGACCAATGAAACCATATGTAAGAGAGACTAAAACTACCATATGCTTAATGCAGTGGGCACCAATGGAGGCTCACTAGGTCCTCCACTTTGGTTTATGAAGTCGAATCCATTTGCACCTCCTTCTCGGGCTTCGAAAGTAAAAAAAAGGCATAAATTTTGAAATGGTGGAGAGGGAGGTGAAAAAGGGGGGTTCATTCAAACCCCCTTCATTAGAAGGGGGATTCGATGAACCCCCTTATATGGTGCAAGTGGCGGGTCATTAGAAGGGGTGGGGTTCATTAGAAGGGGTGGGGGTTCATTAGGAGGGTGGTTCATTCAAAGGGGGGGTTCATTTGAACCCCCTTCATTAGAAGGGGTAAGCCATTTTAAATTTTTTGATGGGAATTTCTAATTTTTCTTCATGGAAAAATTTGTAACCCATGTGTGGGTTTACCCATACTAACATTAAAATATCATCTCCATGTCTCTAAATATTTATCATATGTCGAGGTGGGACCAATTGAAACCATATGTAAGAGGGGCTAAAATGTATCAGAGCCTCAAGGGGCTTGTTTGTTCCATATAATCAATGTGAAGCCCACCAAATTGTGGAATAGTTCGACACATGAATTTTGGAGACAACTCTATGTGTAGATCTCTCATTGAATCCAATACAAGAAATGGCTCTTTATATCCATCAGAAATTAGCTACCTTTGAGATGTAGTAATACAAAGGACAAAGGAATAAAAGAATCCATTTTGGCTATAGGGGATAAATTCTTGAAATATTCAATATCCTTAATGTGTGTGAAACCCTTGGACCTATAAGATAATCCTTGAATCTTTCAATAAAACCATCAACTACACAGTTGGTCCAATACACCCACTTGCACCAAACCATGTTTCCTCTCTTAAGGAGAGAGAAAAATTAATTTATTGTTCTTCATCATGGAAGAATCCTACCCTACCATAGCACAACCCCGATCTAGATTACTATAAGCCTCTCGAAAACTCTAGACATCAACTCAAATAGAATGAATGGTCAAAACAATAATGCCATAATTATATGAGCCAAATTGTGGCCAAAACTTGTAGTATTCTCTAATGGTTGTTATATACTATAATTAATAAGAAAAACTTGTAGTATCACCAACCAAAGGTACAACCTCTACTGCAAGACCATTTAGGAAAAACATGAGTAGGAGGAGGTGGAGGTGGTGCTAAAATAACAAGAATATAATATGAAGTATCTTCAAGTACTAAGGTATCATCATGTGATCCCAGTGTAAGCTAATAATTTTTATTGATTCATTTAATGTGTTCATATTGACGAGTAATTCATATTTCCTTGTAAATTGTGGTTGGTCACTGAACAATTTCTATAATCCTTTATATTGCAAGAATTATTCAACTGTGAAGTTCTAGCTGTGATTGTTGTGTGTATTTAGAAGTTTAAATTTTTGGTACATGTTAGACGCAAAGGGACACAATTGAAATTGTTCCTTATGACTTCCCAATATTAGTTATTGGTATAAATATGACCTCCAAGGAAAAAACTATAATTCGTGAGCATAATTGTGCAATTTCAAAGCATAAATAATTTTTTTTCAAAACAAATTTTTTAAAAGATTTAGAAAAAATCATTGGAAAGTTGAAGTAAACATTGACATTAAAAATACTCACTCTTTTTTATGTTTGTTTTTAAATGGTTAGTTTTGATAACATGGGCAAGATTTATTCCCAATTGAAAAGTAAAAAAATAGAGAGTTTTAGACTTAAATGCTCGATACAAATAGGAAAATTAGGGAAAAAACTCTAAGACCGCAATGAATGGCTTGAAAAAATATTCTTAAGGCTTATACGAATGCTAATAAATTCCTATTTGGATGAAAAATAGAGATATTTAGAAAATTCCCTATTTTAGAGGTCTAAAATATTACATGTAGTGTCATGCCCTAAATTGTCTAGATTAAAACAAACCATAGCTATCAAATATTTTCCTTATTAGTAATTATAAGACAAAAAATTGATAGTTGTGTTTTGTTTTAAGCTGGAAAATTTAGGGCATGACATGCAACACTATTTGGGTAGCTAGGGGGCATCACCTCCTGGGTGGGTATAGATTTAGGGGTTTAATACAATATGATCAAAGACATTGGGTGTTGACATAACATGTAGCACTTTGAAGTACTAGAACTAGAAGAATTTAAAAAAAAATAATTTTTTTGGGACAAATTGCATCCAAGACATCTATATAGGTAACCTGCAAGCATATAATGATTGTATTGTTCTATGACTTAGATTTTTTATAAACTGGTCACATGATGGTGTAATTTTTTGTGCAACCTCTAATAGATCCCCTTACAAAAAATATTGTACATGATAGTGAGAAAATCTGATTGAGTTTACTATCAATCGTTATGTTCTGTAGATGTCCCCCCAGATGCAATAGTGAGGCTGGATTTGTTTTAGGATAGACTGTATGAAGTTATTTGACCTAACTACCCCAAACAAGAGAAAATAAAATGGATTAATAGCTCTAATATAGTGTTTGAGTCATCAAGAGACTCACAGGCTCACAACATCTCTTTGAGACTGAATAAACCTTCTACAAAGAGATTAAGAAAAAAGAGTCTATAATATCAATATTCATATAAAGTTGGGTAAAATTTACAGTTTATACATTAGCTAAGGAATGAGAAAGAATGCAGGAGTAGGAGACTGGCCATGCTTCCAAAATTGGTGACACGTGTGGGAACACTTGGGGAAAGTATGAGGAGACACATAGTGCACACATGAGGTGAGACAAAAGAAGGAAAATTATTCAAGTGAGCTTAATCACTAGTGCGAATAGGACAACTTTGGTAAATGTCAACTAGTTAGGTGAAGCCTCTTTTCAAACTAACATGTATAACTACAAGCTTTGGCTATATTTACTTGCATGAAACATTTTAACACCATTCTCTCAAAAATTATAAAACAATAATCATTTGTCTGTGTGAATTTTGTAAGAAAAATACTGTTATTGTGGGATTTCAATGTGAATCTATTTAATTTTAGTAAATGTGAAGTTAATAGACATTTATAGTTAAAAAAAATTATATAGCTTTTACAATACTTTTAACTATTTTTATGCAAGGTGGAAGATCGATTTCTTCTTACATTTTGGATGTGAGTGGCATCATTTTCAAATACATTGATCTTTATAAAAATTATCTTTCAAGTTCTAAGTTATTGAAGAAGAAGTACTGATACTATCATCATCTTCAATCAACGTTTTAGTAAGTGGATGATTATTGAAGTGGACTAATATATCTAAATTGAAGCACGCGTATAATTATTATCTACATTATAACTTTTAGTTTGATTTCGGGTTATTAGTATTGTAATTATTTAGACAATAACGGTGTCAAAAAATGCATCAATCGTTTTTAATTGGAATATTAATAAAGAGATATATTTTTTTCAACTACATTAACAAGCCTTACATAAGAGAAAATTTCAAATACTATAAAAACTATTTATCAACAGGTTAGAGACGAGTACCAAGCACTACAAAACATAACATTTGCAAGATGCTTCTAGCATGCTGTAACATCGTCATAGAAATAATAAAAGTACAACATTGATCAAATACTACAATAAAGTAATCAAATTATACTAACAAATTGGGGACAAAGAGCACTAGCTTTAAATACAAAATTCGTGCAGGATATTTAGGAAAGCTATACAATATCCAATCTCTATCAATTGACAGGTTATAGTTTTGTCTAAATAGGCATACAAATGAACTGTGGTAATAGAGAAAATACCACTATAGAATAAAATTATTAGTACTAGCACTTATAACTTGAAATCTACATTAAAGTAGAAGTTTCATCTCAACCCTTTTCTTTTCTATATTTCTACTGGATCAACTAAAACTTTGAATACTTGGTGCTTGACCTCCTTATGAGAATACGTGATGCCATCTCCAAATATATAAAGAAATTGTAATCCTCTGTTAA
>VCHN02001743.1:0-20240 GCA_007115665.2 Sequoiadendron giganteum | reverse complement strand
ACAAGGTATAGATTTTTGTAGTTTATATTCATATCATTGATTACATTGCATTGCACATATTTAAAACTCAAAGCATTACTTCACATTGCATAACTAATAAGTAGGAGCAACTTCCAATTGCATTTGGTTGTAAAAAATAGATTTTTGTAGTTTATATCCATATCACTAATTGCATTGCATTGCACATCTTTCAAACTAAAAGCATTACTTCACACTGCATAACTAATAAGTATGAGCAACTTCCAATTGCATTTGGTTGTAAAAAATAGATTTTGTAGTTTATATTCATATAACTAATTACATTGCATTGCACATATTTCAAACTCAAAGCATTACTTCACATTGCATAACTAATTGTTATCACCAAATAGTGCACCCTTATTGAGTTACAAAACTTAGCCTACCGGTGAAACATGGGATAACTCTTCTGATTGTGGGCTCAAGATGTGAGAGTTAACCTCCAAAATGAGTTGGTTCTCTTGGTGTTCACCTATCCTAACTTAAACTACTACTATTTTATTGATGGAAAAGGATAGAAGGATGAAATAAATTAAAACTACCTAATGGGTGATGCACCTAAGTGTTTACAACTTGCTTCTATTTTTTTGACATATAACATCTTAGTTATTTAGCTATTTTTTACACAAGTCAAAGGTCTAACATATTTGAGGATTTTCACATAAAAATCATAGCAATATGCATCAATCATCTACATACACACAACAAAACAGTTATTGACACAACAATAATCACTTAATTTCATTGAAAAAGTGTTCTTATAGCTTGCACAAGTTTGAGATATTCTTCTTGCTTTGAAAATGTGTTAGCTCTCCTTGGGCATTGAAAATTGTTATTTTTTTGTGAATTTTCTTAAAGGCTTTAAAGGTGGCATAGACGATAGGTAAAATTGGTTGTTCTGATGTCCTTTATCGATAACAAAATATAAAAAGAGACATTCTTGTTCAGACATATAGGACAAACATCAGGACTCAGATTCCCTCAATCATTATTTGGAGGCATTCAACCTGAGTAGGGGACAGTAGGTTATCATGTGATTGCAAGAATCAGGCAAAGAGTCCCATATCATTCCTCACAATTCTCGCACAAAGAAGAGCGACTACTTCCTCCACTGTCTCATTCTAAAGATTTGATGCTATAAAAATGGCGTCACCTACTAGTCCACTATGAGGATAGTGATTGAGCTCAGCGATAAATACATTGTCACAATGATGGAATTCAGGCCTCACCAAATGTTCAAATACTCTTACACCCTAGCTGCAACTACTATAGGTCCTAATGACTATGTACATGAAATTCTCTAACATAGTGGTATTTTGTACATGTGCCTGGATTAAAAATGCTTCACCCAGAATACTGCAAAGCACTTCTTCTTCCACCTTGCTCTGTATCACAAAGACTTCCTTCAGTTGATCTGACAAATTCTTGAATGTTAGATTGCATTCAATCTCCTCTAGAATAATGAAATAATTTGTAAAATTACCATCACTCTGAGTACTCGCCATTTTGGCTACTTTTGAATGACGAAGAGTGGTGATGTTGGTTGAGTTCATAGAAGGTTGGTCAAACATTGGCACTTTTCTCTAAGATTTGGTGGGATGATAGCTTTGCTTGAATTAACGGCTGATTTGAAACCAACATTTAATCACATCCTTAGTTGGTAGTCTACACATGCTATCATATGGTTTTCTCTTAAGGCTCCATTAATTATTTGTTTGTGTGAAAGGTTATTCGGCGGTCGTTGGTGAAAACAAGATCAATTTTCTTGCTCGATGCCCTTTCATTTTCCAAAATAATTATTTCACCTAATCTTAGTAGTTTCCAAGAGATGATGAAGAAACCTGATCTTAGTAGTTTCCAAGACATGATGAAGACTACCAAATTTAGTAACAATTTTAGCATTAGGTTGAGGGGATGGTTTGGCTATATATATGATTAAATCAAAGGATACAGGGTCCTCCAGAGATACACTTTGTGGTGTTTTCAAGAGGGATTTGATCATTATTTCATGTTGTAATAATTCATAATCTTTGACTTGTGGATTTAATGAGATGCTTATTATGTTGATCTTTGTGTTGTGCGTATGATAGAGTTATGTCTTCTTTGTGAAGCTTTATGGTGTCCATTTATTACATTATGATCTTATTTCCTTTGATGAGATAGTCATAGGTCTTTTGAACCTTTGTGTTGATCATTTATGGCTATTGTTTACGAATTCGGGTTAGTTTCATATTTATGAACTAGCATCTATTGTATTTCCGGATTTCTGGTTAAAAGCTTACTCGTGTTTATTTAGTTTGGTTAGATTCATTGCATATCCTTTGAGGGAGTTGTACCTCCAAAATTCAGAGAGAAGCCACAAATGCAATTGTGTTCTTTTTAGAGCTGTTAACAGATTGATACTAGTGCTAAATTGGGTTGAGAGTCATTGATTTTGAGCATATTTGTGGAGAGCCTTCACCGTAGCCTATGGAATCTTGGGGGTAAATGAAGAAAATGTATTTTTTTGGTTATTCGTTGAATCCCTCATTGGATCTGCCGCACATTGGTTCCAATCTTTAGAAATGGGATGCATCACTAATTGGGACAACATGAAGAATAAATTTCTCAGAAGATTTGAATCTAGTTGATGTAGCTATGCTTTTATCTCAATTTTTCAACATTAAAAAGAGAGTCGACAAACTTATGAGGGATTTTATAGATCGATTCAACCTTTGCTTAATGAGAATTCTCGATAATATTCAACCAAGCAAAGAGATTCAGTTGGTCATTTTTATTGCAAAACTACACACAAATGTTGGTTTTCTGTTGAAGCGAAGCAAGGTAAGTGACATGGAAGTTGCACAACAAGAGGTTGTTCATATTGAAGATGACTTAATATTATTCGAGATTTAGAAAGTAAAGAAAGTTGAAAAGATTCCTAATCAATTGCAGCCACAAGAGGTAAAATAGATGTCTTCTTCTTCATTTGAATGCACAAATTTCATAGTTTTTGATGAGAACTTTTTTTCAAGAAATTTTCAAAATGCTTCAAATATCAAAAGAAGGGCTTATGTATATAGTATGCATTATGAAAGCAATGAAGATGAATCTGCAAGTGGTTCAAGTGATGAAGAGCATACTATTTCTTCTTATTCAAATTTTGGTTGTCTAATAACTTCAATTGCAGCCTATGAGAAATCTAAAGCATCAGATATTCTTCCAAATGATACAAAGTTGGAGGATCCTCCACCAAATCATGAAGACGAGCTGCAAGAATAGGTTAGAAATGATACTGTTCTTGAGTCTCCTCTTTTTAAATCTGATTTAGAAATGGATGTAATGAAAAATGGTTGCATAAATGAGCATGGGAAGAGTGATGTTGACAAGAATGTTTAGCCTCATACCACTCACATTTCAAGTGGATATTTAAAGATTCCTAGTGAAGATTTTCCATGTGGAAAGGAAGTTGTTCAATCTCATTTGCAGGTTGAGGAAGAAGATGATTTGAACAACAAATCTGAAAATGTACAGTTGCCTCTAAGAAAACATGAGTCAATTCAAGAGAGAGAAGGTGAATTTTCCACCAAGATCAACAAGGATTCTTTTCTTGATATGCCTTTTTAGTCTCCTTTAGAGGGATTTGGTTCAAATCTTATTTTAGTTAAAGATATGATTGATATTCAGGAAGGCTTACAAGAATATTCAAAAGTTTTTGATGAAAGGTGGTTGTTTGGCACATATTTCAGTGAGCTTTTATCATTCATCAATCTCAATTTCACATGCATGTTTCTCAGTATGTTGTTGAGTTTGTAGGCACTTCATGGTATAAATATTTGTCTCATGCTGGAATCTATTTTTCCCAACTAGTAAATGGATTTTCTTAGTCTTTTTGGAAGTTGGGTGTGTTGCACCTAGTCCGAGTGCATATAGGTGTCTTAGCTTGTTTTTCATTTCCCAGGTTTTTGGTTTGGTTTTGGTTTTGGGTTGTGTTCTCCTTTTTTGTTTCCCCTGACTCTGTAGCCCAATAGACTTAGCATTGATCTATACCATAGATGTTGGAGTTCTCTACATTTCCATAGAAAATGCATTCCCTAGACAGAGCCACTATTGGTCTTTTTCTTGTCCTAGAAATTTTTGAAATTTCCCTCATTCAGAATGTCATATTGGTTACCTCAGGAAAGCATTGTTGACCATATCTTATATGTAACTAATTTTTTCTTGTCTGAATTTCCATGAAAGAAGGTAAAGGCAAATTTTATTTCAATTTGTTGTAGACAATCATGTGACAGATAATGGTGGCACACAATGGCTCATTTTATTCATTAATTTGGAGAAAATGATTATCATATCAATCATGAATGTCTTGTGTTAAATCAACAAAGAGTTTAGCGAGAAGATTGTTCGTAGTTTTATCCAAATAGTAGTAATGCTTATTTTAAGAAGGTTATACAACATGATCAAATAAAGTAAGCATAAGAATATTGTTTGGCACCAGAATTGAGCCCTATGGTGACAACCATAATCATAATCCTTTACAGTGACAATTTAGATCAGGAGTCATATTGTTTCTCATTTTAGCATTATGAAATCATATATCTAAGGGGTGAAGATGCAGTTAATCATGCTTTGGAACTGAAGGGTGCCCAGCATTGTTCGATCTCAACCATATACTTCATTGTTTTCATTTGATTTATGACTTAAGTCTAGGCGGCGTATTGTAAGGGCTTTGAAAATATGGCAGTGTTTTGGATAGTTACATGAACTAGTGAAAATACTGCCTTGCCATCTAAAGTGTTAGGCGGTCTTTGAATAGAACCATGAAACTCCCCACTCAAGTTCTAATAGCCATCAAAAAGTCTTCCTCACCACAAAAACTAAATGAGGAGGAACCCATGTAGTCAACAAGCTACTTTAAATGAAATATACAAATAATTACCCAAAATGCAATGCATATATATAGGCTATGGAGCTTATGATAGTGGCATCAGTCACATCTATTGTTTTCCAAATCCCTACTAAGGAACTTGAGAGGAATTCAAGATTATGGATAAATCAATCGAATTCATTGATGTTCATTTGAATGAGAACGTTCAACAATCATCAAGGGTATTTATCATTGAATGAAATGTGATCGTGGGTTGTTGAAATGGACATTCCAAACAGGTGCAATCCTAAAATGTAAGCACGTAAGTTACTCTCTTTTGAGGATAAACATAAATGCAAATCTCCCTTTGCAAGGTTGCAAACACAAGAGATACTTTGGAGAATATTATTATCATGTTAAGATGCAAGTGTTAAGCCTGTGAAGTCCAAATATTATGCTTTGAAAAGCTTGATGTGTCCTAAGCATGGGTCATTTTGTATACTCCACCTTCAATGGCATTTCATGAAGAAGAAATTTGAAGGTGATAGATAATTTGAGGCAGAGAAAGCATGTGTTCATCCAGACATGAAAATTTTGTTGATATAGTGGGCTCTGCATGGGATAAAAGAAAAGATGGTAACCGATACATGTCGAAGCACAAAAGGACTGAGACATATCAGAGGCATTTGAAATCTTGTAGATTTCAAATCAGTTACTAAATGATAAGCAATATGGAGATCAAGGGAAGTCTTTCAAATCTCATACTTCACTAATGTATATGAAGGTGATTTTTAGATAACCCAAAACAAGTATATTCAAAGGACTTTTAGAAACTTTTCAACTATTGACACAAGGATTTTCACCCGATGTAGAGTTGAAAAAACTCCTAGAATATTGTGCAACATGGGACTACTCTCAGGTTGTGGGTATCCTATATGAGGGTAGACCTCTAGATTATGGACTGGCTCCCTTTGGATTTTCTTGCAAAACTAATTTTTGAAACAATGGAAAAGAGATAGAAGGATTATGCATAAAATAAAAACTAGGAAAAAGGTGATTCACCAACTATGGAGATGATTTGAAAACTGATAATACTCACAAAAGACTCAAAACAAGTTTTGTAATTTCACAACACAGAGATTTATGTCTACAAAAATTATTCTAGCATAAGGCTTGAACCTATGCTTGGAAGAAGGAAAACAATGATGTTTTCACAAATTCTTATGCATGAGGATGAAAGCAAAAATTAAGACCTACACTGTGACATGATATCTTATGCATCCAGTGTTGGAGGAATTGATAAAATAATGAAAGAATTCAAAATTTAATCCTATAACTCACAACAAATACTAAACAACAAAGAGATAAGGTGAAGGAAACAAGCTTTCTATTGAGAAATAAGGATTATCTCCATTACAAATCTGTAGAACTAATGAGTTACAAAGCAAGAAATATTTGCCTCGGCAATCTCCAATCCAAGAACTAACCAAGAAATGAGAGAGAAGATAGACTTATAGGAAAAGTCTCCAAAATTTGAATTTGAATCTTGGCTCCAAAAGTCTGATGTGTTGTCCAGCTTCTCCTCCAAACAAGGCATGAAATTGCCAACTAACTCCACCAAGAGTTGTGAAAATTTCAACAACTTTGTGAGTCGTATGCAAATGAAAACCCCTCCAAATCAGGCTCAAAACTGAATATAACAAGATTTCATATACCTGATTTCACTCCTTGTGTCAAGTCAAGTCAAAAGGAACTCAAAACTAAATATTGAACCCCTAATTAGGGGCTCCAAACTCCTGATTTTCCTCCATGTGTTGGCACTGATTCCTCAATCATCTCCATGATTCATGCAAGTTTTTAAAACTCCATTATGAACTCCCTTTGACAAAGTCCTTGAGAAAGTAATAAAAGCACTTTATTTTGCATTCAAATATCTTTTATTGAAATGATTTATATTTATGATTTAAATAAAGATTTACAAGTTTAGAATAGAATGCAAAAATAAAGTCTTGACCTACATTTGAATTCAACTTTGCATTTAATACACATCTTTTACTTAAAATGATTTATAATAATCATTTCAAATAAAAGATTTACATTTTGGATGCAATGCAAAAGTAATTGACAAGTCAAAAATAAAAATACTTAAGTCCTTTAAGGATATTTTTTAAGATTTAAAAACTTAAGGCATAAAAATGCCACGGCCTAATTAGGAAGTGAATAAATTTTTTAAAGGAAGTAAATATATTTTTAGTCACAAATCTGCTTTTAAACTCCATTTCGAAAGCTTTTTGAGGCTTTATTGGGCATGACCATCTGCATTTTTTTATATTCTTTCATTTTTGTGTTCTTTTACCTATGGCCACCATGAGTAAACTTCAAGTCGGGCTTCTTTTGGAGAAAATATCTATAATGAATGCCATTGTGAAACTCTCTAAGAAGGTAAGTCTTGTTCCTTTGAAGATCTGGACGGTTTCTCTTCATCTTGTAAGCTTTTTGAAAGCTTTTACATGCTTCCAGGCCGCAACCTCACTATTTTCTTTAGATATATTACTGTGAATTTTGCTTCTGGTTTTTTTTTTCTTATTTGTTGGGGTTTTCTTGTAGCTTCCATGGATCTTTTCTAAGCATTTAAAGACTTCTCAAGAAGAAATTCACGTGATTATGGCTTAGTTTCTCTACAAATGAAACCTTGGGTAAGTTAAAAAACTCACCTCCTCCATTTAACCTACAAAATATGAACACAAGAATAAATATTCTTTGTCTCTGTGTATCAATCTTTCATGGGTAGACCACCATAACAAATATGTGTATTTCTGTAAAAACTAAAAACCCTTTGTGAACCATGGCTGCAGCTGGTCTGTATTTCATCTCTCTACAAATAGAACATATATTTGATTCTAAAAACAAATAGAATAATGAATATTCACTTTGCATAATTTCTCATAATCTGGGCGTGGCTTGAAAACTCCTGCTATTTCCTTTACATTCCCATCATGTTGAAATGATGGGTTCTCCATTTGTAATTATGTAATACCTCTTAAAAGTTGCAACAGATGATTAAATAATGACTGGTAAAAGCTTCAATTCGGACAATGTATGATAACATTTTGATTCTATATATGATTCTTACTGCTTACTAGATTGATTTACTTGTTCTTCAAATCAAATAATTTACTTTCTTGTATCAATAAAATTGATTGTGCCTTTGATATCATACTCAAATGATGCAATCATTTCTTAAATATGAGATAATTCTCATAAACTTATAAAACACCATATTGATCTCATGATGATTTACTGCACAACTTTTTAATGAGTTGGACTACACCCTTATGGGAGCCACATTTAACCCCACTCATTTTGAAAAGAAATAATCAAAAACATTACATTTCCTATTTCTGCACATGAAACAAACAAGTTAGTAAAAAATAATGGATTCAATTATTCCTTTTGATGATTTGACCTGGCAGTTCTTTCATTTATCTCGTGGATTTCTGACTAAGTTGATTTGATTTAATAATGAGTGTGAATCATATCTCTGTTGAACTAAACATGTTTTAGGATCTCATGACTGAGCTCTAACAAAAGTTTTAAAACACTTACAGGTTCGGGAGCTCAGGAGCAATGGAGGAGCTAGAGATTGAAGAGACTGGAGATCGAGAAGAACTTGTGGGATCAACCCTACACCAACCCTCAAGGCAATGACGGACATGACCTCCTTTCTCATATTACTTTTCTTTAACTATTCTTCAGTTGTATAGTTTGTACTTTTTGTTGAATCCAGTCAACTTAGTCTACCCATGGCTTGTGTGGGATCACAGAAACATATCTCTTAATAAATGAATTATTCATGATATGAAATGTCTTATGATCAACAATCTAAGTTTGTTCCAATTTCATAATTTGAAACAATAAAATAGAAATTGTTTAGAACACATGTTCTGTAATCAAAACGGAATGATTTTTTTCTTTTAAATCTGCAATGTCTTTTTGATAATCAGCAATGATAAACATTTTGCAGAAAAATAATTCAGCATTTCACTTCAATCTTCTAATTTTCTCCTTTCTAAGTGAAGCTTGTTTATTGGTTTGTTTGTATTGTTCATAAATTTATCCTAAACGGTTTGAATGATTTGAACCAATCAACAAACAAGTTTACTTATTCATTTTGAAAGTAAGGATTCATTGAATGACTCAAAATTTTATACCCTTGCAAATAAACTTCACTAATTTTGAGCAAGCAACTAAAAATTAGTAACACCAGCAACCTAGGTAATTTAACAATGATAATAATGGTTTATGGAAAGTAATGAAAAATCGAGAAGCTACTGATTTTAGAAAAATCAAAGATTCACAAATGAGTTAGCTGCATCGAATATATATTCTTTACGAAGACATGTGAGTCATCAAAAAGAGGAAAATCAATTGAATGGGTTTCAAAGAAATTAATCTATTATTGGCTATTACAAGGCAGCGACTACAAGGGAGACTCCTCTAAATATTACATATGGTGTGATGAGATGAAGGAACACGTTGAAGGGAAGTTAATCAAGCATAGAGAATTGGATGATTGGAGGAACTTAATAAAGAAAATCCTTTAAGAAACAGTTACAACAGTTTCTAGGGAAAATGAGTTTCTTTGCAACTGAAATGAGTTATGCAAGAGAACGATTGCGAATGCCTTAGCAATAGCCATATGGTTTTGAACATTTGATTTCATTTTTTAACTATTCTTTCAAATTATCACATGGGAATGGTTTTGGTTAACTTCCGAGAAAAAAGGGTTCTTTCCACTAACTTTAAAAAATCATTTACTGAGAAGAAAACCAAAAGGTCGGAAAAGAAATTATAAATATGTAATTTGAAGAAAAACAGGGGATCTTTTTGTTGTGAAATGGGAGCCTCTTTGAAGGTTGTGGGATTGCAGTAACTGATCTATGTTATGTTAATCTGGGGGTGATACATCATTTTTGAAAGCTCAATATTATTTTAGACTTTGCTACTATTATTGTGAATGAAATCACTATTTTTCTTTGTGCATTTAGTTTGTGAAGTTGATCTAGGTTCTTAAATCTTTGTGTTTGAGAGTGTCTTAATGCAGTATCTTATCTTTGTATAAGTGATACAGTTTTCTTCATGATAGATTTCATTTTAAGATATTATTGAGTTCATTGTTTTAATTCCCTGTGGTTTACAAGTTAAGTTGGTCTTTGTGCCAGTATTTTATTATTTGTATCTTGCATCTGATATCGAGATTCTTCTTGAAATTGGGTTTGGCCTTTTCTTCTTTCTGGTTAAAAGCAAACATCATTTTCATTTCCAATTCTTTCAATTCATTGAAGATCATAAGAGGGAGCTATACCTCCAAAATTTAGAGGAAGATCTCCAATTTAATAGCGATCTCTAGAGTTGTTGGTAACTGACTTGCCTTCATTTCTAGGCATATTTGAGTCATTGTATCTTATTATTCGAAGAGGACGATCTATTTGCTAACATACATGAAGTATACACATAAATACACATGATACATGAAGCAGGAAGCATACACGTGAATAAGTGAAGCATACACATAAGTCATGAAGTATATGCATGAAAACAAGTAAGTTGCAAAGTATACATTGGAATACATGTAAGTGTATACACATAAGTTGTATACACTTGAATACATGTAAGTAATAAGTCGTAAGTCGTGAAGTATACATATGAATAAACATAAGTCACAAAGTATTCACTTGTATACATGTAAGTCACAAAGTACGAATACACGTAAGTCAATAGTATACACATGAAAGGCACACTCATATAGAAATGCATTATTGGCCTACTTAAGAAGAAGGCTAAATAGTTTATTAAAGAAGCTAATAGGTTTATTAGCCTTAACTACAGGAGTGTTTAGATAATTAAATTTCTACTCAATAACATTTGTCATGAATGTCAGAAAGCTATAGGCACATGTGAAAAATTGAATGTAATAAAAACCATCTATAATTATTTAAGCATTAGATGAATAATCAGTGAATATTCAATAATAACAATCAAGAACAAGATATAAACAACACCCATGCCTACAACATTCAAGAATAAAATTTACACAATACACATGATAACATCATTCAAGAGTAGCTATCAAATATAGGATTTACTTAATCCTCATGTTGAAAAAGTCAAGGTAAAATAAGATTTGCATTAATAAAAAAGTTATAAGGCTAGACAAAGATATATGTTGATAAAAGTATACAATATATCCAATAAAGTTATATAGGATTACTACAAAAAATACATATGGACATAAAATGTCACATATATTGATAGTACAAAAAAAAAAGTTCAAAAATGCCACATAGGCATACAACAAACGACCCTTATAAATAGTCATTTCCCACTAGGGGTTCAAGGAAATAGATTATGTGTTTCCTTTAACAATCAGTTGGATTTATTTTTTGTTGATTCTTTTGTCTTTAAAATGTTCTCACTAGTCCTCCTCTCTTCACTCATATGGAGCTTCAACTGATAGAATAAGAAGTATAGACATTAATATATAGAAATTGAATTGTGGAATGGCGTATAACAAAATAATCACTTATTGCAAACAAATAATGCCACACTCATCCACAACAGTAACACATCGACGATATGGAGTGACAAGAACCTATAGCAACCATCAAGATAGCAATTAAACTACATACAAGTATCATGAAAATTTTCAATAATAGACCATAGAAGAGCAAATATAATGTCAAATTTACTAATCTATGACATACCTCTTC
Organism: Sequoiadendron giganteum; assembly: GCA_007115665.2. Lineage (NCBI taxonomy): Eukaryota > Viridiplantae > Streptophyta > Pinopsida > Cupressales > Cupressaceae > Sequoiadendron > Sequoiadendron giganteum. The sequence continues at coordinate 8,606 of VCHN02001743.1, read as the reverse complement.
CAAAGGATCAGGATTGGCTATTACTGCAACAACTCCATGGTCCATCGTGCCATGAACATCACTAGGGCTGTCTGATGTCAACATCTCAAAATGAAACAAAAAAATATGAAGTTTTTAATCACTTTCATTAGTTTCTTTGTTTAATTAAAAGCGTAGACAAGGCAGTAAATTGTTTCAAAAACTTCCTCAAAGAAATGTGATTTCATGGTGATGGAATGTCATCACGAATGCCATGCCAAGAAAATTTCTATGGGTTGTCTTGATGTCTATTTTTGGATTGTTTATAAGGTAGTTATCATGGTCTTTTTGAAGGTATATAACCATATATATTTCCCATGGTATCCATAAAGAATAGAGAAGTTGATATTCATTTAATGTTACAAAAAGGTTTATTGATAGACCTCATGATAATAAATATATTTCACCTACTTTATACAAACTTGTAGGAGGGTAAAATCACAAAGTTGTGTCACACTTTCATCCAACTTATTAGCACAACTGAATTTAAGTATTTCTAACTAAAAATCAATTTTTGTCAAGCATATGATTTAGTAAGATTCATTCTAGCTAAGTTAGATACTTCCACAACTTTTTCAACTAAAATTGTTGGCTAAAAATAAATGGAGCACCACTTTGAGTCCAATTTACCAAAAAAAGTATTTCAAAAACTTGAAGTTTCAATAACTCTTGCTAATGTAAATAACATTTTTTTTTAAATATAAAAAATACCCTTTTGTAGCTCCATAAGTGTAGTTTTCAAAAATATATTTATTTTAATAGTTTAATTATTATTTATATTTTATTTTTTATTTTTACTAAAATTAGGTTATCAGCACAAAATATTAGGTTGATTAACATAACAAGGAAAAATAATAAAACTTATTAAAAACAATTGAAAAAAATATGATGCACTAGATAAAAGAATCTATTTCAATATGGTATAATTTTTTTTCCATTTTAGATAAATATTTAATATGAAAGTTGGCGTCTGATGCAAACAACTATTTTTTCATTCACGCACATTCTAATATTTATTTAAAAATATATATTTATCAAAATTGGAAGACAATATATCCATGCACTAAAGTTTCAAGTTATAAATACACACACAAAATTTGAAAGTAAGAAAATGAAATTTACTATAAAAAGTTTGATGTCTCATGCAAATTTATTTTTCAGCATTTTATCGACAACTAAATTATAGTGTTAATTTATTAAAAACTAGTTTAAAATAATTTTTTTTTTTTTTTATATAAAAACATAAAATATACTAAAAATGCATATTTTACTAGTTTACAGCATTTCAAAATTCAAAACATATTTGCCACTTTTTAGTGATTCAAGTTTAAAATTTGGATTAGCATTGGTCATTTCCTTTATAAAATGTGACACAACTTTTGCTTTTACCCAGGAGATAAGGACCTTTGATCTCAATATGGAAAAAATGAAACATTGAAAAATATATACGTTAAGAGTTTCATAATGTAGGATGAAACGCCTACAGTGGAAAAGAGGATGCAATCTCATGTAGAAAGGGATATCCATAGCAAAATTTTAATGACAGTCATACCAATATCGCAATGGGTAGTCACTTTTAATAATGGGAGGTTTTTGAAGAATGAATGGAAACCTTAAACCATGCTCATGAATTAGTATCAATCACCATACAAAAATAATAGTGAGAACCGTTGTGATGAAAGGAGTGAAGGGTTATATTCTTGAGCATTCATGAAGAAAAGACATTCATCAAGCTGAAAATGGAGGACAATCTCTTCACAAAAGATAGTCAAGTATTCAAGACAGTGACCCCCTTGAAAGTAATTCCTAACTGCATGGTGACCTTGAAGGCAGTTTTGATGACTATACAATGATCCCTATGAAAGAGATAGAACATGAATATAAGAGGGGCAGTCCAAGAAGGTAAATGGAAGGACAATGATAGTCCTATGAGAATGAAAACAAGGATATTCATTAATGATTGTGATAAATATATAAATATCCATGATTTAGGATTCTTAATTTATCCTTAACATATAATTTATTACTGTGATTTTAAATGATTGCAATAATTCTTGAAGGACATTGATCTTGTTGATAGTTCTCATGAATGTGATGAAGAATTTTGTATTATTGTAGTCTTAATTACTGTACAATGACCTTGGATGAATACCTTAATATAGTGGTTAAGCAATGTGATTTATGTATTTGCAAGTGTGCTAAATGAAGTCTTAATGACTGTGACTGTGATTTATCGTATCTATGTGTGTTATCAAGTATAAGGAAAGTAATCTCTTTATGTCCCTAACATCTGATAAGAAAAACATCATCATCATCTCATCATTATCTCCAATAAAGTCTCGATAGATCATAGACTTGTTGGATCCTCTTTTTATCATCTTACTTCTTTTTTCTTCTCTCTGCACTAACATACTATTATAATAGTTAACCAAAAAAACATCACCAATGCATTCATCCTGCATCCACAAACCATCAATATACACACATCATTAAATTTACATCATCATTTAAGGTATGAAGAATGATGGAGATTTGTTATTCTGAATATTTTAAATCATTGCATCTCATCATTACATAGCATAGTCATTACATATCATAATCATTGCATATCATATTCATTGCATATCATAGTCATTTCATATCATAATCATTGCATATCATAATCATTACATATCATGATCATTATGTATCATAACATTTACATTATCAATTTAAGTTACGAAGAATAATAGAGATTTGTTATTCTGAGGATCTTATAAATCATTGCATTCACATCATTTGTAAATCATAAATCATTGCAGATCATGAACATTGCATATCAAATCATACTTTTTCCATAATCATTTTAAGTTACGAAGAATAATATAGATCTGTTAGTCTAAGTATCTTAGAAATCATTTGCATATTATAAACGTTCACATCCATATATCCATACATCATCATCATAAACATATAGGAAAAAGATACAAAAAATATTACATTTGCATATCATATCATGACATAAAGTACATCTCATAACCACATAATCCATTTTGCAGTATCATTTAGGACATAATATAGATTTTTTATTCTAAGATTCTAAGAATCTTAGAAGTCATTTGCATAACATAAACATTTTCATCCATACTGCATACATCATAAAAGTGCATACAAAACATACAAAAAGAAATACATCCATAAAAATTTGCATACATAAACATCTGCATATCATAATCATCCATCACATAAATTACATCGCATCCATAAAAAATCACATCGCATATACATAAAACATCAAATGCATCCATACATAAGGCATAAATAAAGTGAACAAATCATCATGAATCAATCAAACTCATATATATACCAGAAAATCATAATTGTCATAATACAAAATTAGACTCAAGTGTATGTACATCAATTATGGTACAAAGCCCACAGGGATATCAAAAACAAATCCTAAGAGTGTATATCAAAAATTGGCCAGCCCTGATGGCTACTCCCCTCTCTTGCCTACCTCTTTGGTTAATCCTCTACTTGTCGAACCATTGTCTGATAGCTGTGGGCACTACCTGATGGTAATAAAAAAAATTAGTGCTTTGCCTCCCTAACTACCTCACGGTACATCTGCATTGATATTTTCCTTCCCTAAGATGCAATGGCCATTCTCTCAAGTTGATTCCTACGGCCAACCTCCTGAGCCAACTATAACTCTAAGGACTGTCTCTGCAACCTCTCATGATCTCTCTCAATGGTAAGGGCCTGAACCTATTGTCTGGCCTAATTTCTCTCCAAGGTGATGGCCTGTACTTGCTAGCAGGCCTGGTCCTGCTCACTTGTGGCTGCTTGTATCTATACCTGTAGCTACTGAATATGAGGATCCTATGGTTGATGGGGTTGTTATACCTTATGGGGTTGATCCTATTGAGCCTGGTGTGGTGTTGGATCCTATTGCTGATCTGGTTTCCCATCTCTTGGCGGTACCCCTAAATCCTATCCCCCTACTCCCACTTGTGCTCTATGAGTAGTCCTCCCCCTGCGTCTCCCTCATGGAAGTGTTGCCACTAGATCCATCAGACATAGTGGAGATCTAAACCACTTTGCATATGCATGTGTGACCCCTAGATCTACTGGTCCTTGTCAGTAGGCCCATGGCCTAGCAACCAACAATCTACAAGAATCCACTGCACCGAACACTGCTATTGTCTGCCCCCATGCAGTCTCCCAAGACAATCTGGAAAAAATGGCAGTATACCCATCCAACGGCCTATCCTAAACCTCACCAAACTAACATGCCACCTTGTCTAATAGATACCACTCTATGATGGTATGCTCCTGCCCCTGCATCAATCAGGTCTGACGAGCATATAACAACTACTGAAAATCATTGTACCATGTAGGATCTGTAGCCATGGCCTCCAGGTGAATGATTACAGATCATTTATAATGCGGCACTAGTAAGAAAGATCAAGTTGTCCTGTATGTCGTAGGGTGATTCTACCCCCATATCCTTAGACCACAAGATCATTTGGCTTTGTATCCACCAAGGTGACTATCAGTTGGAGAATGACAATATGATCCCAGACCCAAATGTGCAAAAGTGTCACCCTTGTGCCAATCGCACGACCATTATAGTATGCAAAATCATGAAGATCATGGTATAAAGATGCTAGCATCATTGGCCCCCAAGCAACCAAGGTCATCTACCTCAACATGCTCTCCTAGGCCAAACCTCATCTTGTGCTGAAAAATATGCCTCGTCGATCTAGAGCCATTAGTCCAGAAACAATGGCAGCAATGATCAATCTAAAAACAAGCACCTCACCCCTATAAAACTCTAAATCAATCTGACCCTCATTCAAAACTAGGTCCTCATACCCATGACATCGTGTCAGGCATCGACACCAGCATCTATATCATAAATAACACGGGAGCCATGTATCGACAACTCTAAGATGCACTATCCATCCTCTAGTGTCACAGTCGCCTCACCGGTCGAAAGGTGAAAAGATGAGGTCTCACTGTGCCATCTCTCACACAACACAGTCATCATCACAAGGTGGGTCCAGACAACGGGTGCATAAACTATGTACCACAGACCAATCTCACATAAATGCTCCTGTCAGATCTCAAAAAAAAGTGCCTAGCTCACTCAGAACTGAGGGTCATTGCTCATGTGAAAACACAAGTTGGATCACCTCCTACACCCATGAAGTGCACAATGTCAAAATTCATAAAAATACCTAAACCCATTTATAGATTTCACCCCCAGAACAACGAATGTGTCATTGTTTGTAAAAGCGTTGCCATTTATCAAACTCCAAATAGTGACGCTGGACTCTTTGGAAATGCTAAATTGGCTCAAGCATCACCATTTACACAAGCATCACCCTTTGACTACCGAACCCTAAAACCAAATCAATCCAAGAGTCACTTTTAAGGAAAGTGTCTCTATTTGAAATGCAAACCCTAATCCCAAATTGATCCCAGTGTCGCTATTAACAAAAGTATCATTGTTTAATAATTTAAACCCTAATGTGAAATTGTGATCAACATCGCCATTTGCAATAGCGGCGTTGTTTGACCTTCTAGCACCGCCGAATGAATGTTTGTGCATTGCCATATAGCGACGCTAGGGACTTTGACTCTTTGAAATGTAATAAATGCACTGAAAAATCAAAATTCTAAGTTGGGTTTAGGTCACATATTGGTGGTCGTGCGCCTGGAGATCTCTAGAACATGTGAACTCACTCAAAAATGTGTTGGGGAATCACTCATTGCACCATCTCGTAGAAGGTTCAAAGCTCAAATGACTATAATTCTTAAGGTGTGAATGCACAAATGAATGGAAAGTGACCCCTTCAGGCCTATTTAAGCATGAAAATTAGGGTTTCTTGCCTTGATTAAGCCATCAAACAAGGGTTTTGCTCCCCCGACACTGTTTCTGCCCGACTGGGGCTCATTCTACATCATTTTCCCATGTTTTGGCATATTTTTAGCATCTTGGAACCTTTCTGGACCCTTTAGGCATGCTTGTCATCTTTTTTCGAGATCTCCCCCAAAAATCAAAAACTTTTGTCTGATCTCTCGAGGGGGCAGTATACCAGTGTAATCCTTCTCACTGGGTTAGCAGTGGGGCATCTAAAAAATCATTATTTTTTTCTTTTGACACCACAAGTGTTATTCTTTGAACCAACACAACATGTACATTGCTTCAAAGAGGGGCAAAATATAGACACTCAAATTATCTTGATCGATATCGTGCACTTGATCCTAATTTACTAATACCGATTCTTCCTTAATCATTTCCACACTAACCAATTAATTGAATAATCTTTATTTAATTTATTTCCCCCTTAAATCAGATAATGAACTTTGTCAGATTATTTCATCATCTCCTAATGTTCCTCTTTTAATTAAATAAATCAATTTTATTTAATTAAATCCTAATGTTCTTTTTTTATTTTTTATAGATGAGTGTTACCAAAGAAAAGGGGGTAACTCCCGATTACATAATTTTGATTTGAGATATCAACCCAGAATTATTCTAAGAGCCTAAAGATAGCTGCCAAAAAGTCCCCAATCTGTATCAGGCATTGAAGATGGACCTCGTTGAGCCATACCAAGTTTGAACGCATGAAATTCGTAAAGGCAGTCATGTCAGCGTTTTTGACCCCGACCCTAAATACTTCCCATGCATTGATATAGAATTCCTCCATGGCCAGTTGACGAGCCTGAGATTCTTCCTCAGTGACATCATCCCTGCTTGCCTCATCTTCTACCTCGTCTAAGCCGAAGTCATCTAAAACGAAACCCAAAATTTCAGGATCGAAGTAGTTCTTGAGGCAGCCGAACCACTCTCCGTCTCAAAAATTCAGGGTAGCATCGGCTATAGCCAGGGCATTACTGATTTGCATGAACTTGTCCAACCCTTCTACTACAACCTCCTTTGCATCAGTGATGTCCACCAAAGCACTGAGAACTAGCTCATAGATCTTGTCGTCGCACCAATGTTGGTCGAGGGAAAGAACCGTTGAGACAAGATTTACTACTGCATTCCTTGTGGCTGGATCCAGTATGTTAAACAACCTTCTACACTGTGCCATTGCAGGCTCTTTGAGGCAGTGACAGTCGACACCAAATATTAAAACCATTCTTCCTTTGCAAAATTTAGAGCTTTTGTTAGAGAACTTGATATGTTCGGCTATTAATAACCATTCGCATATTCTGGTGGCAAAATTTTGTGAAATGTTAGCCCTATGATTTGAGCAATTCCTAATCCCTAGGGACAGATCGCCCACTTAAGTTGGTAATCTATTCTAGCTCATGGTACTGGGTGAAGGGATAAATTTATGGAAGCAAGCCTACATATGTTACCGCCCTGTTACAGGTTCCCGTGATATGGTATTGATTGTTTTTCCCACAGTGATTACATTCATCCCCCAAGACTGCCCCTGTACTTAGCTGAGCCATCAAAACAAGCCATCAAACCACCGGCCAATGAGGATAAGTACCATCCCACACCTTATTGGTCTTTTGCAGCCTTACTTGTCGCATCATCCTTGACAATAATCCTAAGCCCTTCCCAAGTGTCAGGATTAGAGTCTATGAGTTTTTTACTCGATTGTCCTACGCCAAAATTTGCTAGGCAATCCGCCGCCTTGTTTGCTTCTCTATAGGCATGTCCGATTTTGTAATTGTCAATTTTGGCTAGTAAAGATTTAATTTGATCTACCCAACAGTTGATTTTCCAGCTTGGGGAGCGACCATTGATGACTGCCTCGATGCATATCTTGGAATCACCTTCAATTTCCACTGACCTAATGCCTTTTTGAATGCAAGTTTGTAAACCCAATGTTAAAGCTTCTAGTTTCGCAATGTTGTTTGTGCATATTCCAATGTTTTTTGATGCTTCCCACACACAGACATGATCCCTGATGATGTAGCCAGCCCCTGCCCTGCCTGGATTACCCTTGGCCACTCCGTCGAAGTTCAACTTATAAGGTAGATCTTTCGGGCACTTCCAAGACACCAATTTCCTGTCTACTTTCTTCTTTTCCATGGGTAGTTCCTTGGGACATTTAAGTTTACCCCATTCCTTTTGAATGTCTTCATCCCATTTTGTAAATTTTGATTTAGTTCTAATTAGGGTCCTATTATTGGCCACTTCGATAAGAGCTTCCTTAATTTTTTCTATCAGATGATCACTACAAAGGGCTTCTCCTTTAAAAATTTGCCTATTTCGTTCTTTCCAAAGGTGCCATACCACCATCGAGGGAGTTGAAACACGCAAGCTATGCCAATAATAATTTTTATTGCCTATTTACCATGAATTCACAAATTCATGTAATTTTGCCTATCTTGGCCCATAAATTTGGAATGAATTTTGAAGCCAGTTCCAACATTTTATTGCTAATGGGCATGATAAGAAAAGGTGGTCATTGTCCTCCTCTATAGAATAACACATTGTGCACTGGGAAGGGCTAGCAATTCCAATTTTCTTTAGCCTATCTGAGGTAAGGCACCGATGATTGCTTGCCACCCATAAAAAGGCACCTGCTTTGGGTAGCACAGTTTGGTTCCAACAGAGGGTCGCCAGCTAGTCTATT
>VCHN02002364.1:0-17527 GCA_007115665.2 Sequoiadendron giganteum | reverse complement strand
ATTCAATTTTTTATGTCAAGATGCCTAACTTTGATTTTTTTGAATTTTTTTCCACTTAAGGGCTTGTTTTTTCCATGATGATATTGCACATACCCTAATCCCCAACCATAACCCTAACCCTTAGTCTAGCCGTAACTCTAATATTAACTTGTGACTTCTAACCCAAAGCCTATTTGAATCATAATCCTAACCATAACCCTAATGTTGAGCCAAAGATTTATTCCAGAACCCTAACCCTAACCCCACCCTTCATCCTAATGCTAACCCCAGGATTTATTGTAGAACCCTAATTGAATTCTCATTGTAACCTTAAATCTAACCCTAACTTTAACCCTATTTTAATTCTAACTCTAACCATACATGTAACTTTCTTCATAATTCTATTTCAAAAAATAACCCTAATTCTAATGGCAACTCTTTCTAATTATAATACTAATTGAACCCTAACCCTAACCCAAATTTAAACCTAACCCTTTTTGAAACATTACCCTAACCTAGCATTTACCCTAACCCTAATCCTAATTCTATTGAAACCTAATTGAACTATAACCCTAACTCTAATGTTGACCCTCAAAGTTATTTTAAAACCCTAATCGTAACCACAACCTTCACTCTAATGCTAACCCCAATATTTATCTTAGAATCCTAATTCAACCTTTACCCTAATAAAATTTGAATCTTTAACCTTAAACCTAACCCTAATTTAATTGTAACTAAAAAACTTAATTCTACCCTTACCCTCACTATAATCCTAATTCTAATGATGACCCTAATTATAATTGTAATACTAATAGTCTAATTGAACCCTAACCCTACTTGAACCCTTACCCTAGCCTAAAATTAATCCTATCCCTAACCCTATTTGTGGCTAACCTTAATTGAACCCTAATCCTAGTTGAGTCCTAACCCTAACCTTAACCCTAATCCTAACCTTTACCCAAAGCTTTATCCTATAATCCTAACCTAGCATTAACCCTAGTTTAACCCTAATCCTAATTGAATATAAACCCTAATTGTAATGCTAATTAAATCATAATTATTATTATCTCTTACTATAATTGTAACCCTAACCCTAATCGTAGTTGAATTCTAACCCCAACCCTTACCGTAATCCCAATATTTATCTTAGAACATGGAACCTTAGAAAATGGGGTAATGGATGATGATGTATTCACACCCACTTTCAAAGATATTCCACTCAAGGATAACCATAGAGATCTTAATGCAAAAGATACAAAGATCTTGCAATAGGGTTGTCCTAAGAATTGAATGTGATCTAATGAGGGGTTCACCACCAAGTTTAGAATTGGAGAAGATAATGCAATGCAAGTTGTAATAAAAAAAGCCTAATTTAATGCAAACTAACTCTAAATGACCTAGAAAGATGAGAAAAATACAAAAAAAGGCTATAAAACTAAAATTGTGCACCTGCGAGACCGAAGAAGGTAGAATGGAGGTCTGAAATTCTGGAAAATATACTATCAAGGATGACTAGGAATAATTTGTTGGAAGAATGAAGAAGAACACATGTCTTGATATAACTTTATGTTATCATTGATGTCACCATGATATATGAGTTGCAACTGCAAGTTCGATTCATTTTGATCCAGTATTCTAAACCGGTAATGCAGAATAGCCCTACGGTATTGTGGTCCGCATTTCCCCTCTGATGATTTTCCTTACTCACAATCTTGGGAAATGGTTTTTGGTCAATGAAAGCATGCATGGAAAAAATCTCATCCATACAGATTCTTGTGTTCGTCGCTAGCATCATTTTGTTTACATTTTTTTTATTTGGTCTATCTCTGGCTAACCTAATAATCGGTTGAAGGTGTAATGGATTAAAATTTTGTTGGAACAATCTATGCTGACATGGAGTAGTGTGCCACACACTTGAATTTATTTTGAGAAGTTTTTGTATTTACTTGGAGCCATCTTGATTGAAACTTGTGGGCAAGTCATATATATCTATAGGATAGCTTTAGAGATAGAAGCGAGGAATGAGTTGAGTATATGAGTGTTGGCAGATTAAGTGTGGGTGTGAAAAGAGTGAACAATGATCTACTACCATGCGAATTTCTTGAGCATGAAAGGAACTGAATTTGCACTTGTGTTTTAATCCTATTTTTTCATTCTCTGGTTGTAAGCCATTTTGTTACTATATCTTTTGTAGGCAGCGGGCCTCCCTTTTGGACAATGAGTCTTGGAAATGAGCCACCCTTTTGCAATATCTTATAACTAGTAATACTATATTGTGATTTAATCCTCACCATGGTTTTTCCCATTCTGGGTTTTCCATATAAACATCTTGGTGTTCTTGTGTTGTGTGTTTTCATGTTCAGTTAATGTTTTTGCTTATCTTAACTATCATATGCATTGGATTATTTGGATGGTATTTATTCAATAAGCTTAAGAAGATGCTGATTCACACCCCACCCTCAATATCTTGGTTCCTCTAGAGAAGCCTAATAGCTTGAGGGAGATCTTGAAGATTGAACAAATGGATGATAATTCAAGACTCTAGACTACCCTTGATGACCTTGAAAAAGCTAAAAATGAAAATAGAGATCTGAAAGAAAATCTTGATGAAGCAAATGAATGCATCCAAAAGTTGAAAGACCAATTAAAGAAATTCAAAGAGAGACATAAAGAATTTAGTGAGAAATTGAAACAAGCAAATGAAGATGTTACCAAACTAAAGGTGCAAGTTCTATAAAAGAACAAAATTGAAGAGTGTTTGAATGTAGCAATGAAGAGAAAGTCTGATCGGTGCTCTATGCTTGAACAAGAAATGGTGAACCTGAGAGAAGAACTGAAAAAAGAAAAATCATCTGAAGATAATTTCAAGACAAGCTCTATCAGGCTTGATGAATTGATTGCGGGACATAAAAAATATAATGACAAAGGTGAATTAGGGTTAGAAGTAGGTGAAAGCTCAAAAGATGTGAATAGTCAAAAGACTCAAAGAAAAGGAAAGAAGAAAAAAAGTCCAAAAAGAGACCACCTATCAGACAACCAAATACTCAAAGGTATCCATCTTCCAATGACACTTTTTTTCTTCCAATAAATTTGGTCATAAGGAAATTGAATGTAGAAGTAGGATGCATTATTTTTTTGGTTCCTTCTCTAGACAATGCTATGCTTGTAATAATATTGGACATAGAGCTAGTGAATGCAAAACTTAGATGATGAGCTGGTTTAATGGAGGTAGAGTGAATCAATCATTTTTTGGTTATTGTTATACTTGCAATAAGTTTGGGCATAAAGTGAATCAGTGTAGATCAAGTATTAATGCAAATAAAAACAATTAGAGAAATTTTGTTTGTTATAATTGCAACAAACCAGGACATATTTCAAGGGTATGCAAAATTAAAAAGGGAAAACAATCTTCTCTAGTAAAGAAGAATGAACTTGTGAAGAATATTGAAAAAGATGAGGTTAAGCAAGAGATGAGAAAGATATCGAAAAAGAAAGAAGAGCCAAAATATTTTGATTTGTTTGTGCCCTCATCCGATGCAGACAATCCTTTGAACCCCTTGATTTCAAGTGTGTCAGTCTTTGGCACGAGGAGATGTTGTAATAAATGAATAGGAAGAGGTTCTGGAAAAGAAATCAGAAAAAAAAGTGCATGTATGCTCGCTTGCGGAGCATATTAGGGTTTTTCAGTGTAGCTGAAGGGTTTTTCCCCCTTTTTGGATTTCATTGCATTTAATGCAAATTAGGGCATCACATTGATCAATAAAGAAAAAATGTAAAGAAATTTTAATCATTTGTGCATTTGAAGGAAGTGAAGAGCGATTTGGATCATTCTTAAGGTGATTTGAAGTGCGACCTATGAAAACCCTAGCTTTGGTTGTTCACAAAAGAAAAAGGTATTTTTTGACTCTGTGCCATTGTGAGCTTGTGCAAAGTATTTTTCTAAATCTATTAGATCTTTGAGTGTTGAAAATGGCAACCCCTATAGTTCTTAAAGCAATAGAAAGACCTAGACCCTCCTACAAGAAATATTCAATGGAGATTTTCAAAGATGACCATATGGGTGCCTTCTCTTCAATTCCTCATGGCGTCATGCCTATAGAGGATACTAGAATGTAAATTAGGGTTAGGATAGAGGAATTAAATCACACCGAATTGGTTGACATATGGCTGAATGAACTCACTGGAGATAACTTCATGGTGAAACCCGAGTATTTAAACATTGTGGAAAAGAATTTGGAATAGTGGAACAACTTCCCTAATTTATGTTCCATTATGGATGATCAATATGTCAAACCAGTCCATAGCATAATGCATGATCAGTTCTTGTGGATCGACAAACCGCATTTGATAACTAAGGAAGTAATCAAAGCTGTCATCGAACTCTATGAGACCAGACCGGTACTAGTACTGAAAGCAGTGAAAAATGAAATGGTGATGGAGCTCATCGGTGCAACATATGATAAGAGGGCTCTTACAACAAATCCTATCATTAATCGAGCTAAGAAGTATGGTATGCTTGGTGCATCTAGTATGACACCTAAATCAGGAAAAAAATATTTTAAAGAAGTTAAGGAAGATCCTCCTTCCGATATTGATGATAAAAATGTACCTCTGGTAAGGAATGATATAGATATTCCTCTGGAAACAAATGTTCTAGAAATTTATACTACTAATGAGCCTCTAGAAGTAGAAAAATAGGTTGAAGAAAATGTTGAAGCAAAAATTCATGATGCCACTCCTCTAGTACACTTTGTAGAGGAAAGAGATAAAACTAAAGAAATATAGGACAAGGATGAAAGTAACAAAGAAGAAGAAAAAGAAGAAGAGAAGAGAGAAGAAGAAGAAAGGGAAGAAGAAAAGGAAGAAGAAAAGATAAAAGAGGAAAAGATAGAAGAAAAGGAGATGGAAGAAAAGAAAGCAGAGGAAGAGAAGGTTGCGGTAGAATAAATAAATGAGGAATCCACTGAAATGACTGGAAAGAATGAAGAAGGATCTTAGGAGTTAGTGGAATCACAAAAGTCCTTTGGAGAGTCCTCCTCCAGTGATGACATCTTGAAAGGCCTACTATCTAAGAAGATCAAATTCCAATCGGTAATTCCTTCAGAGCTCTTGTAACTTTCCATGAATGAAGGCTATGTGGATATAGACAAGATTTATCCTATGCATAAAATGGTGTTAGGTGATGTATTTCATGCATCCATCAGAAGAGAAGTCCTAGAAATGCCTCAGAAGGGAACTGAGCTTATTGAAGATGCCATTAAGGATTTGTAGGATGTCACACCTGATACGTCAGTGGACACATCTCTCACTCTGGTAGAAAACCTGAAACTTCTATTGGATTCCTTCAAGGAGTATGCCACTAGACTTGGTGAGAAAAAAAAAACAAGATATTGAATAGAAAATGGCTGAGAAAAGGCTATTGGTCCTTCATTCAAGACATGTGCTTTGGCACACATCAATATAGAAAAGAGCCTTGAATTTGTAAATTCCTGTGAATATGAAGAAAATTTTGTGTTTGCCTATTGTATAAGGTGGCCTGATGCCACACAAAGTATTAAAGATCTTATGGACTCCATTGAGTCCCAATTGATAGTTGTTTTGAGTAAATACAACATATCAATGGATAGAGACAAATCAACTTGGAATGCCATCTCCATTCATAGAGAAAAAAAATTCATGCTACAAAAGAAAAAGGAAGGGATTATAAAAAAATTTGGTCTACTTGGTGACAATGTAAGGATGGACTACACTCCACTAGCTAATTATTTGGCTAATGCTGAGAAATTGGATAAGATCAATCTAACCTCAGATATTCCAGATGAGGATGAAGAAATTTTTATTGTATTGGAGTCTTTGAACAAAATAATTATATCTAATAAAAAGAGGGGAGAATAGTAAAGCAACTTGGAAAGGCATTCTTCAGGAACTTGAAAGTGCTCCCTCCTCCCGGTAATTTTTTTTTTGGTTTTCACACTATTTGGGTTAAACTCCTTAGGGGTAGTTCAAAATTTTGATTCTATGTACATTCCAAACCATGTGTACATATTAATGTTCATATTTTTTACTTGCCCTTTGTCCTTGATGTCAAAGGGGGAGAGAGGAAAGAGAAATGGGGTATGTTTTGTACACAGGAAGTCTGTAATTTTTTTGGCACATGTTGTCATCAATAACAAAGGGGGAGGTTGTTAGAAAAATGAAGAATACATATCTTGATATAGATTTATGTTGTCATTGATGTCACCATGATATATGAGTTGTAAATGCAAGTTCAAATCATGTTGATCAGGAATTCTGAATCAGTAGTGTAGAATAGTCCTTCAGTATTTTGGTTCGCATTTCCCTTTGGTGATCATTGTTATTCTGAATCTTGGGAAATGGTTTTTGGTCAATGAAAGAATGCATGGACAAAATCTCGTGCATATAGATGCTTTTGTTCGTCGCTGGCATCATTCTGTTTACATTTTTGTCATCAGGTCTATCTCTAGCTAGCCTAATAAGCTGTTGAAGGTATAATAGATTAAAATTTTGTTGGAACAATCTACACTGACATGTAGTAGTGTGTTAGATGCTTGAATTTCTTTTGAGAATTTTTTGTATTTAATTGGAGCCGACCTGATTGATAGTTGTGGGGAACTCAGATATATATATATACAAGATAGCTTTGGAGATAGAAGCAAGGAATAATATGAGTATGTGAGTGTTGGAAGATTAAGTGTGGGTACAAAAAGATTGAACAATGATCTCCTAGCATGCGAATTTCTTGAGCATGAAAGGAACTAAATCTACACTTTTGGTGTAACCCTATATGTTCATTCTCTAATTGTAATCCATTTTGTTACAATAAATTTTGTAGGTAGGGAACCTCCCTTTTAGATAGTGCGTCCTAGTAATGAGCCACCCTTTTATAATATCTTCTAACCAGTTATACTATATTATGAGCTAATCCTCAATGAGGTTCTTCCCATTCTGGGTTTTCCATGTAAAAATCTTGGTGTTCTTGTGTTGTGTGTTTTCATGTTCAATTAATGCTTCTTCTTATCTTAACTATCATATGCACTAGATTAATTGTATGGTATTTTTTCAGTAAGCTTAAGAAGATACTAATTCACCCGGCCTCTCAATATCTTGGATATTCAACATCATTCACCAAGCCCAGCGAATCAGTCCAGTTTCTGGGAAAATATGTAGGAACAAATTTCTTCCAAAAGTGTATCCAGATCGATAAAAACATCTATCAAGACTGTATAGTAGAACTCATTCACCAATTTTGGTGAATCAGTCCACTTCTTATTTTCTATAAGTTTTGAATCTTATTCTATTTATCTCAGATTATTTTTCTCTTCCTGACTAGTTTCCAGATCCGAAACTGCAAAATACCACTTATAGGTCTTCTCCATGTTTCTCTAAGGCTTGGTGATAACTTTTGCAACTTTGATCACTTGACAACTTTTCTCCTTGAAAAATTTGCAACCTAGCCCTACAAATCATACACAAGGGAGAGGGGAAAATGTTGTGGGGTTACTGAATAGGGGTTTGCCTTGGTGAACCCTTTTCAATTAAACTTTGAAATGAAAGTAAATATGAATGGAGAATCATGAATGAATAAATAGTAATGTTGTAAGTCACCAAACCCTAGCAATAAAGTGTTGCAAATATGCTCGAAATGGCTGCAATGGATGTGGTTCTTGATTATTGCTTGATTGATGTTGATCTTGCTTGAAACACTTGCTTGAATAATAAACTATACACAATTGTTAACATGATGAATGCAATCTTTGACATGATTATTGACACTTTAAGAATGCTCTAAAATTCTTGATAATTTTCCCTTGAAATTCCTTTGAGTGCTCTCGTTGATTCTCTTGAATGCTAGATTACTTCTATGTTGAATCTCTCATGTGAAAATTTGTCCTTGATGACAATACATGGTACTCTAGTATCTTGGTGGTTACTCACTTAGTTGATCTACTCTCCTAATTGGCATATTTACTTCACTTTTGTTACTATATATGGTGATACTGATAACTTAACTCCATGTGTAGATCTTAGTTGAGGCATTCTGGTTACAAGTTCTATGTTCCATTGTTTAGGTGACATGTTTAAATTTTATAATTTGTGCTTCAGTGTTTCACTTGATTACATGTGTTTGGCATGTTCAGTTTTACTACAGGTTGATTAATCGGGGGTTTGATCACTATTGTGTTTATGGCTTTGAGATACACTTTGATCATTCCTTCTCTTTTCGTATATGGAAATTGGCATGGGAGTATGGCTTTGTGAAATTTGCATGAAATTCAATCTTTATCTCTTCATAAGGATTTGGATACTACTTGGCACATTATATAACATTAAATATAACAAGGTGGCAATTGACATTGATATTTTTGGATATCTTTTGGCATTAAAAATGTTTGGCACACTATAGGAATGCATATAATATTGCATTCATGTTTATGATAGAAAAGGAACAAGGCCTAAAATCCATTAGCAGGTATAAAAATTGACCTTGGTAAGACTGCAGACTTCAAAGGTCTTACCGCGCTACCATTGGCAGTTAAGCCTGCAATTGCAGTAGTGTGGTGGAAACCATTAGCAGTAAGCAAGACAACTACCGCTATACCGTGGGCTGTCAGAAGTGTAATTGTGGTAGCATGGTGGAAACAGTTAGCAATAAGCAAGGAGCTACTGTTATACCATGGGTAGTCCAAAGGGAGACCGCGGTTGAGCAGTAAAGGAAGTGGAAACAATAAGTGCTAGTCATCGCTATACTGTGGGTTGTCCGAAGGGAGACCACGGCTGTGCGGTAAGAAATCGGATATCAAATGATACTTTGAATTTTTTGATTTATTAATGATAGTCCTCTCGGACTTCAAATGATATCAATCTTGGTAAAAAATTTTGATTGATTTCTTTGGAAGTTTAGGGAAAAACCCGTGCTTCACTTGTTCAAGGGTTTGGAATCATATTCTTGCTGCCTCCATGGAATCTTTCTCTCATATGTTTCACTGTTTAATTGACTATTTTTTTGCATCTCTTGGACAACGAATGGGGAAGCTTGAAATAACATCACCATGGTTGTTTCTCTTGTCAGGTTCTTGGCATCGGGTGAATACTCGAAATTGCAATGTGGCATGGGTTGCTTAGCTACTCTGCAGTTTTGGTAAACTGTTCATGGAAAATTATTTTCTAGTCTTCACAGGTATTCATCTATTTATCTTTGTAGAACCGTTACCTTTATTAGAAAGGTTGATATGGGATAAGTGTTTGCTTCCGCATGGAAGTTGAATATTTGTTTTATTATAGATCTTATGTTGTTTTGTTTTTAGCACTACTTGTGTAGGCTACTTGAGAGAACATGTTTCAGTCTGCCTATTATATTTTCACAATTCTCGAGTACTCTAGTTAGAAGACCTTATTTAGAATGATCCTTCCTTCATGATCACGGTAACATCTGTCACTATTGCTCGAGTATAGCATGGAAACATGATAATCATCTTTGAGTAATTCTTTGAAAGTAAAAATCGAGCAACTATTGTAACCCTTTGTGGGATGTAATGATGTAAAATGTAAAAATAGGAAAACGGAAAGATTAGGGTTTTATCATCTTTGATAAACCTAACAATTAAAAAAGGTATTCCTATTTAGTGTGGAAATAGGGTAATTATCTTTTGATGCTGAAAATTTGGAAAACACAGTGTGCTAACTGTTTTGGAATAGTATCATAAAAATGTATGAAAAAGTGTGTGAGAAAAATAAAGTTGTATACACCACTAATTATACAACTTGATGAGAAGTTGTAGTGAGACTGTAACAAGATTTTCATCAAGTTGTCTTAAGGCTTGATAATGGGTGGAATTCTAAAGAGTCATACTTGAATTTTGAGAATTCTATGCATTGTCTGTCAAGAGGCACTTGACAAAAATTAGAGAAATAGAGAGATCCTCTGTATCATTGTATTCTCTATTGAAAAATAGAAAAGGGGTTGGTTCTCCTTGAGATTGGTGTCTCTAAACAGAGGGGTTGGTGCTCCTTGAGATTGGTGTATCTAAACAGAGGGGTTGGTGCTCCTTGAGTCGGTGCTCAGAAATCAGCCATTGAGGCATTGTCAAAATACTAATTGAAATGAAAGCTTGAAAAAGGTAGCAGGTTTAGGAGTGGTTTTTCTACCCCAGGAAGGTTTTCCACTTGACACATCTTGTGTCTATTTGAGTTTATGTGATTCATTTGGTTTAGTGCTTTATTGCATTAAAATGATATGTTTCACTATTCTCATTTCAATTTATGTGATTGTATTCAATACATGAATGATTCTATCATTGATAAATGAGAGCATATATCTAATTTATTTCAGTTTTAGTTAAATTTGGTAAAGAAGTTAATAACAGTGATTCACCCCCCTCTCAGTGTCCATTCACTCCAACATTGTAAACTTGTTAGGTGAGAATATGAGTGAAATAACCTTGTATTTATACCCAATTATGCAAGAATTCTTGAAATTACAACCCTATAAGCCGACATCAAATCTAGGAGAATAAAATACCACCAGAAATTTGAATTAAATTTGAATTTGGGCCGAATGGGACTCATTCGCCGAAGGTGGCGAATGAGTCCCACCAGACATAATGTGTGGGACCAAAAATTAAAAGCTCTTAGAAATGTGTAAAAACTAGTTTGGGGCTAAAAGATCCAGGTGGGACCCATTTTCCTATGGTGGTGAATGAGTCACAAATCCCTAAATCTGGTCCACACAAGCCATAAACACTTGAACTATGATTGGTATCAATATTAACCTAAAAAAGATTCAATAAAGGAGGCTTGTGGATGTAAAATAGGGCCAATTAAAGCATATGAAATTCCAATTATCGATGAAAAGCCTAGAGAAGTGTGAAAGTGTATTACAATAATTTACAACACCCCAAATAAGGAAAGATTAAAGTTGATTTTGATTAAAAAGAGGTTCATTACACTTAGCTATTTGATAAAACCCTAGAAAAGTGTGAAAGTGTGTTACAACACTTCATAACACTTTAGCAAGGTACGATTAAAACTCATTAGTTCTCAAGAGCCCAAAATCTAATGTGAATGTTTCAACCACTTTACAACACTAAATCAAGCCAACATTAATCCAAAATCACAAGGAGGGCCTAAACAAGTCTAAAAAAGTAGAAGGGTTACTTTTTTGGTGACTCCATCTAGTCCCCAGTTTAGTGAGAGGATGAAATTTCTTCAAACTCACACTAAAGTAGACAATCATGCATCTAGAGGGGTTTAAATGTACCAATACCAATAAGATGAGATCACAATGATCAAGAGGGGTGATCAAGCCCCCAGGATCAAGATCCCATGGAAAACCAATATAGGCACAAAAGAACACACATAACAAGGATATAAAGAACAACAACAAGGCATAAGAATACACTGCCAAAGATGAAAAAGAGAAAAGGTGAAACAAAAAGAATCGGATCAAGCTTTGATCATTTTTCCAACACGATGTAGATTAGATCTAAGATATTTGTCCAAACAATGCATACTCACTTCGAGGAAACAAAACTCCTAGCTGTCCATTGGGTGAGGAGTCCAAAAAGGTGAGAAACATATACTCATGGTTGTTATGCACTCACACACACACACAAGTGGCCATGGGGAAACTCATGCCTTAGTCGGGCTTCCCGCTCAAACCATACCAGATTTATACCTCCTCATAACTTTAATAAGGTGCCACACAAAAATGATTTTTGAGCTTCATGAGACAAGAAAATTTTTGTATGCTTGGAGCTTATGAACATAAAAGATGGCTCTATAGGCATGCAAGTTGTATTATGCAAGGTTGCCAAATAACAAAAAATGCAAAATGCAAAATAGGAAATTTTCAAAGGAGTCTTTCTTAGTTCATGCAAGGTCTTTAACTTAGGGAACATTGTGTCTAATGTCTCCAAGAGAGGACAAATCAAATAATAAAAAATTCACAACTTAGGGGATGGAGTGTGTCTCATCAAACCACTAAGAGGAATGTAATATGATAAGAGAGATCATGCTCCTAAAGAACATCACACCCAATTTCATCTATATAGAAAAAAATGCATCGTATTAAATAAGAACACCGCATCAAGAACCAAGAAAAAAATGCAAAATAATAATGCCAATGTATGCCCCCACTTTAAAGAAATTGCTAAACACCATATTCTGAGCAATTACTTTAAAGTATCAAATGAAAAGGCAAACAAGAAAGACATGAGAGAAACTTGGAAATCTCTATGACAAGTTGTATGTTTCCAAGTAAAGCTACATTATGCAAGAAAAAAATAAAAGGGAAGGTGTTTCCCCCAAAATGAAAACACCAAACACATAAGGGATCTATGGATTTCGGGTCAGTATGTTCTTTGCTATAATTTTTTTAGAGATCTTGGAACTGTCAGCATCCCCGAAATGCACATAGAACTAGAAGAATGACACAAAGAGAGCAAAAATAAAGAAAAACCTTTTGGGTCAACATGGAAGAGACATGAATGCCTCGACGCCTTGTGTCATCCCCAAAAGGAAAACACAAGACAAAGAAAAAGAGATAAATAAAAGGATAAGGAAAAAGAAAAATCCTTTTAGGTCAACATGGAAGAAACATGATTGTCTTGATGCCTTGCGTCATTCCCAAAAGGAAAACACAAGATAAATGAAAAGAAATAAAGTAAAAGAGATACAAGACATAGAGAATAATAAATGCACAAATAGAGGAATGTCACAAAGAGAGAGAACATCAAAGAGAATTTCACGAGGGACCACATCACACACATGCAATCATACAAAAGGAAATGAAAAAGAAATAAAAGTGAAAAATACTAGTAAGGAAAATGTGAGTCAACCTATGAGCAAGTCATCCATCTCCCAATCTTAGTTTGTATAAGCAGGAGGTGTATACAAAACCTAAGGGACAACAACAAATGCATTACTAGGACAAGGCTATCAATTTTTTTCCCCCACTGAGTGTGAGACAAGAATGAGCCAAGATAGGTGATGGGAAAGGTCATGTAATAGTGAGAATAAAATTTTCTACAACTATTACATGACAAGAAGCAGAGAAAATAGATTATTCAATCACTCCATGTCAATCATTGCCATTGAAGTAAAATTTTTCCAATACTAACTGGAATGTACGACACTCATCAATACTGTTTCCAAGAGTTTTGTGGTATTGGTAATGTGAAAATTTTTCATCTTTAGGATATAAAACTAATATGTCTTTCATTGGTGGTAATATTATTAAGTCTTTGTTCAAAAGAAATTGTAGTTTCCTTTCACTTTCATGTGGTAGACAAGGAAACTTTTTTTTTCGTAACTTGTAAGGCCTCTCGCATTTGATAGATTCCTTAACTTCTCAAATTGAATCCAGAGGAGGGGGACCTAAGGTGGCCCTCTCATCCTTTTCATTGTTATGGGTGATTGGTTGTTCTTTAGGAATAATCAAAGATCATCATACCATCACTTCAAAGCCTTAGATATTTTGTAGGAGGGTTTCTTTTATGAGAAGGATCTTGATACCCTAACCCCTTTGTGCTTTAATTAGTTGGTATTTTCTCTAAGATTTGGTGCATCTCATGTTCACTTGTTGTGTCACAACTTTATTTTATCAATATTGTCAATCCTTTTCCATATGTTTTTTTAAGATTTATGGAAATGTGTTTTACTTTGTTATCATAAAATGGTTGAGTGTTTGATTGTATAGAGAAACTAGGTTCACCTATTGTAGGGAACTTAGGTTCAAATTTTGTTTTAGGATGTAAGTAACCAACATCTCAAGAGGTGGTATTGTAGGAGGATTTGGTTGTTTCATTGATCAGAAAAAGGATGCATTAGCTTCTAGGTTGTCAAGAAAATCATTTAGGAGCTTATTCATGTTGTCGTCATCTTCTCCAATGATGTCAAAATCACGAGGAGGAGATGCATTAGGAGTTGAGTGAGCATGAGTGGGTTCAATTTTGTTAGGATCATTTCCAAAGGCACAACTTGACACATCAAGTAAGGACTTTAATGAAATTCAAAGCTTTTTAAAGCACATATCCATGATGAAAGTTTTAGATTCTAAACTATGCAAGAATATTATAAATCCAATTTTGATTTTGAGCAATGTGCAAGATGAATGAATCTAAACTAAATGCAATGAATTGAATGAAACAAAGAGTCTGCAAACTAAAATAGATAGGTAACAACAACAAAAAAAAATCAAAAACAATGTTTTGAATGCCAAAAATGCAATGCAAAATGTGCAGAGGGACTGATTCACCCAGGGTGGTGAATGAGTCCTAGTAATGATTTATTTTTTAAAATTCAAAAATTTTGAATTGAATTTTATGTTTTCTATGTTTTCTGATATATATCTAAGATGAAAATGTAGAATTTGAATGATTTTCAATGAAATTGGATGCAAAAATGCAAGCGAAAATGAGCTTTCACTAATGAAAATTTTGAAATCCTAGAATGCAAATTATTTAATGCAACTCCTGAATCTAGGATGTAAATGCACTCCAAATCAAAATTATGATGTCGTAAATGTAGGTTCACCAAAATGGAACCTTAGAAAATGAGGGAATGGATGATTATGTATTCACACCAACTTTCAAAGATATTCCACTCAAGGATAACCCTAGATATCTCAATGCAAAAGAGAAAGAGATATTGCAATAGGGCTATCCTAGGAACTGAATGTGATCTAATGAGGGGTTCAACACCAAGTTTAGACTTGGAAAATATAATGCAATGCAATTTGTAATACAAAAACCCTAATTTAATGCAAAATAACTCTAAATGACCTAGAAAGATGAACAAAATGAAATATAAAGCTATAAAACTGAAAGTGTGCACCCAAGAGACTAAAGAAGACATAATGGATGTCTGAAATTGTAGAAAATCTATTGTTATGGCTGAATAGGACTCATTCAACAGGTTGAGTGAATTAGTCCAATTTCTACAAAAATGTGTGGGAACGGAGTTTTTCCAAAAGGGTATCTAGATATGTAAAAATCTCTTTCAGGCCTATATAATGGGACTCATTCGCCACTTGTGGCGGATTAGTCCACTTCTACTCTTTTGGAAGTTCTGAATTTGATTCTTTTCCTCTCGGTTTGTTCTTCTCTTCTTGACTGGTTTTTGGATCTGAAACTATAAAATAGCACCTATAGATCTTCTCCAAGTTCCTCCAAGGCTTGATGATAACTTTTTCAACTTTGATCACTTGAAAATTTTTCTCCAAATTTTCTCTTTGAAAAATCTATAACCTAACCCTAAAAATCACTCTCAAAGGGGAGAGGAAAATGTTGTGGGGTTAGTGAATAGGGGCTTTCCTTGGTCAAACCCCTTGTTGGTAATTAAACCTTGAAATGAAAGAAAATATGAATGAAGAATGATGAATGAACAAATAGTAATGTTGCAACTCACCAAACCCTAGCAATAAAGTGCTACAAATATAGTTGAAATGGTTGCAATGGATGTCATTCTTGATTCTTTCTTGATTGATGTTGATCTTGCTTGAAACACTTACTTGAATCATAAACTCTACATCACAATTGTTAACATGATGAATGCAATATTTTACATGATGATTTGAACTTAAAGAATGCTCTAAAATGCTTGATAATCTACCCTTGAAATTCCTTTGAATGCTCTTGTGAATGCTCTTGAATGCTAGTTGACTTGTAAACTTGCTAGGTGAGAAATGAGTGAAACAACCTTTTATTTATACCCAATTATGTAAGAATTCCCAAAATGACAACACTACAAAATGACATCATATCTAGAAGAATAAAATCCCAGTAAAAATTTGAATTAAATTTTAATTTGGGCCACATAAGACTCATTCGCCTGAGGTGGCGAATGAGTCCACCAGACAAAATGTATGGGACCAAAAATTAAAGTGTTTAGAAATGTATAAAAACTAGTTCAGGGCTAAAAGATTGAGGTGGGATACATTCACGAGTGTTGCCACAATAATGGGTTACACTTTTGGGGACATCCTGATTTTTGCTGAAATCACATATTTTTAGAAAATATAATGAATTAAGTCTTAAAAAGGTTTAGTTCACAATGGCCCAAGACCTAATGTGATTGTGTCAACCACATTACAACACTAAATCAAGCCAACATCATAAGGAGGGCCCGAACAAGCCATAAAATGTAGAAGGGTTACTTTTTTGGTGACTCTAGAAACCTAAACCTAATTGAACACCAATTAAATCCTAACCCTAATCAGAGTTGAATCTTAACCATAATCAAACCCTAACCTTAAGATTAATTAATCCCTAGCCCTAACCCTAATCCTTACTCCAACCCTAATAAGGAATATTAACTTGTATCTTATAACCCAAACCCTAATTGAACTATAATCCTAAACAACACCTAATTTAACCCTAACCCTAAGCTTTAACCTAGATCCCTAATCCTAACCCTTACTCTAAGTGAAGTATAACCCTAATTATCATCCTAATTGAGTCATAACACTAATTGAACCCTAAACCTAACCCCAACCCAAACCCTAAGCTTTACTATAGAACCCTTACCCTAACCTATTTAGCATTAAAGGGAGATAGAAAAATAAATGATAATATGATCGTTTGGTTAAAATAGATATTAATTAAGAATACCTATAAAAAGTGTTTGAAATTAGAGGAATAACTATATTTTTAAATAACTATAAAAGATAATCTCATATAATGATTATTTACCTTGTGATACATTATTTAATGATACTTCATTATCTTTTTATAATTTTTTGTGTTGATGAATAATGAATTATTACCTCTTGTATTACATAAAGATATCATTCCTCTTAGTCATGAGTTCTTCAATGATGATTTAGATGGTTTCAATGATGTATCTTTAGATGTTTAATAAAATTTATGTTCCATAGCTGATTAATCTTGTGAGGAGTCATCTTATAGTGTTTTATGTGAGTTACCTTATTTTATACATAATGTTATTGTTTATGATGATCGTTCTCTTACGTCTCATCTTGAATATATTTTTACCATACTTTAAAGTCAAACATAAGATTAGTAAATTTAATTCTAAAATTTAATTAAATATAATGTAGATATAGTGTTTTATCACTAATGTATTGAATTGCAAATTTTCTTAGAAAAATATTATGTATTTATAAGAAGAATCTCAATATTTTGGATCTAGAATAATAAGAACCAATAATCTCAATATTTTAGATTTTATTAATTTTTATTTTTATTTCCATATGTTTAAGCTTAAAAGTTATAAATGAGATAAAATAGATGCCCTTATGTTTTTCCCTCCCATTTGATGTTACTTTATGTGAATGACTTTAATGTATAGCTATAGTGTATTTTGGGCTTTTTCAATACCATTATTGACCCAAAATCTAACACAATATATTTTTTGATCTCACCACTCTACTCAAAAAAATCTTAATATATTTGTTAGAATATTTTAAACTCTTAACTGGATCATAATTGTTACTTTATCTCATGAACAAAATGATCAACATGAGCACATCCCCTATTCCAAATTTCAAATTGCTAATAGTTCAAAGTTA